>CAUYQV010136270.1:0-44822 GCA_963574575.1 Galagoides demidoff | reverse complement strand
ACAGGATTGCAAAGAAGGGAGAAGTGAGGAAAAGCTTTCACAGTGGGGATCTTTTGAGCCCCTGCCTGCTCTGGACACGGTCCTTAGAGACACACCCACTCAATCCCTTCTCACATTGCAGCCTCATCTTTTTTTTTTTTTTGGAGACAGAGCCTCAAGCTGTCCCCCTGGGTAGAGTGCCATAGCATCACAGCTCATAGCAACCTCCAACTCCTGGGCTCAACTGAGTCTCCTGCCTCCACCTCCCAAGTAGCTGGGACTACAGGCGCCCGCCACAACGCCCGGCCATTTTTTGATTGCAGCCATCATTGTTGTTTGGTGGGCCCAGGCTGGGGATTCGAACCCGCCACCTTAGGTGTACGTGGCTGGCGCCTTAGCCAATTGAGCCACAGGCGCCGAGCCCAAAATGAAGTTTTTAAACAGAATTATTCACTACATTTTCATGATAATGCACTAAATAAAAAGAATTGTGAAAAAATACTCTCCATTTAAGCTCCACTTGGCTGTTTGGGGATAGGCCAACCTACTTGCCAAAGGATCATGTCCACTACCAGAAATGGAGAGACCTATTTTTTCCTGGCCTTCAATACATGGATATTGAGGAAGAAGCAGCTTCTAATCATCCTTCCCTGAAAATCTGCATCTGTTTTGGTTTCACAAAATGACCTAGCCTCTGAAATAGATTCTAAAGTTCTAAAGTTCACAGTCTACTGACTGATACCGTATCATTTCAGGATCAACAACTGAAGACCTTTGTCATTTCCCCAACGTCTTAAATGCCTTTCCAGTTGGCATTTTATTTCTTATGGTGCATTTGGCTGGAGATCATTGTGGAAAAACCCCAACAAAATGAGGTAGCTTTATTTACAGTAACAAAATGGAGAACATTTACCATCATAGGCACTGTGTTATCCCTGTCAACCTTCAGAATTATTACTACAGAAAATACTATTCATTAATCTTTAATGGTGATGAGATTATTACTCTCACACTTAAGAAAGCAAGATCTTGTTTGCTTTATTCATTTCCCTTAAAAAGCAACCTTTCCAGTTAGTTTCAGAAGTCTACTTTTCCAAAGAACGGTTTATTCTCTTGTTTACTGAATTTGGGGGTTTGGGAAATATTCTTGGAAGTCTAGTACTTAGTTTTCTGGATACCCAGTTAACAGCCTCTACTCAGCATAAAGTAATCCAGGGGCAGAAGGGAAAATGAAATAGCTATACATGTCTTAAAACAAGTGAGGGGAATACCCTGGGACCCTACCCATCTGGGGGGAACACTTAGGGGTCATCAACATGAGCCAGAAGAGCGGAGCCCTGCTGCTAGAGCTAGGGAGCATGGAGGAAGGTTTTAATATCCCTAGGAACACAGCACCTTCCTTCTCTTCCCTTTCAGTGTGTTACATTGGTCTTCTTTTTAGCCACATTTCTCTTAAATATTAGAAAAATGAAGGCCTGGTGAGGCTGGCCCCTGACCATACAGTACAGTCCTGCTCCTAGGAATGGTTCCCTTAAGAAATAACATTGAGGGCCTTGCAAAGCATCCCCAGAATGTGATCTGAAGGTGGTAAGGAAGAAGGACTTAGGAGGGCTCTGATGTGGCATTAAATATGGTTGAACCACTCCATAACAAATTCTCTCTCTTTTTGTATCTCTGCCTGTCACTCTGAGAGCTTCCAGGACAAGCTCTACATTTGGGGCCACTGTGACTATAACACATTCTCACGTGTTAGTTTCTGTCCCTAGAAAAAACACTGACCTCAGGCTGAGAATCTTGGCAGGCATGAGAGTCTAGCTGGAATTTAATTATATTATTTTCCTTTTTGTTGTTGTTGTTGTTTTAAGCTACCTTCTATTAATGGCAGAGATTCTGCTGATCCATATACAGTTGTGCAGCCTATGCACAGATGGTGCTTGGAGACACCAATCTACCACATTGGTGATCAAGGAGACGGCAGCAGTGTGAAGGTCCGTCTTAAGCTTGGCAGGAAACCCCCAAGGCACTTTTCAAAATCCCAACGTCCAGGCCCTTCCCCACACCAGTTCCATCAGAAACTTGGTGTGGAATCTAAGTGTGGTGTTTGTTAAAGCTCCAGATGACTCCAGCACATTGCCAACCTGGAGAACCAGTGCTTTAAATCAACCTTGAGTCTGAGTGTGACTGAGACAGAGTGTGTTCTCCACACCACAGCAGCAGGATCAGCATCTGGGACATGGATATTCTAACGGACAAGGTCAACCACAGTTATAAAATCTTAGTCCAAAGAATTATAGAATCGTAGAGTTGGAGAGGGTCTGAGAGCTCTGAGTCCAGAGCCTCATGCTGCTCACTAGGAAACTGAGGCATGGAAAGGCCAAGAGATTCCTTGCTGGAAATCACTCCCTAGGTCTCAGGGCGGGGCTGTTTCCCCAGCATCATGCTGCCTCTCTGGTGGAGATAATTGCCTCAATTGTGAATGGATTCTGAAGGAAACTACTATCATTTTGAGCAATAGGCTAAAGACCCCAACATTAGAAGATTAGCTCTTTATCCCACAAATTGAGTAGGAAAGAAGTTGTAGTAAACCCAAGAGGCACCATGGACATTCCTCACTGTATCTTCCATGGTTGGAAAGTGCTAGATTAAACCAAGTGAAATGACTGCAGGACTTTTCAGAGCCTTGAATTTACTATCGTGCATAGAGGAGGAGGGACAGGCAGAAGTTATTTGCCCTTTTAAGTGTGATATCTCACAGGACTAGCCTTTCTTGAAGAAACACTTGGGGGACACAATCTCTAGAAGCTCTGGCCCACTCTATCCCTCCTACTATGCTTTATTTTTCTTGATTGCATTTATCACTTATATATTTGCTTATTCACTGTGTCTTCCTCACTAAGCTCCTTGAGGGGAGGGACTTTGTCTTTACTAGTATATGCCCAGCACCCCCAACAGTGCCTAGCCCTTAACAAATATTTGTTAAAAGGACCAAATAGGAAATCTCTCAAAACACAAGTAATCATGACTAGTTACCTAATGGGACTCCTTTTTGTAATTGTAAGTCTCTTGCCACAGCTTTTGGCTGAATTTGGGAATCTGTATGCTGTAGAGAACCTAGGGACAGTTGGGCTAATATCCAGGCTCTGGCACTAATTAACTCCGCAGCCTTGGGCAAGTCAATGGACTTTCCTGATCCCCATTTTTCTCATGTAGTAAAATGAGTAGACTGGGTTAGACAACCTCCACGTGTCCTTCCCAGTTATTGCATGACAAGCAGTTAAATTAAAATGTATAATTGGAGGGTTTTCTATTTCTTGAAGTTCTATCAGTTTTTCAAATTTCATGTAGTTTGAAGTTCTGTTACCAGATCATAAATATTTAAGAATGTTATATCTTCTTGATGAATGGACCATTTTATCATTATGAATTGAGCTTCCTTGTACTTGGTAATATACTCTGCTCTGAAATCTTTATATCCACTCTAGCTTTTTTTTTTATATAAATAGTATTAACATGGTACTTTCTTTTCTATAATATCATTTTACTTTTAATCTATCTGTATCTTTTTATTTAAAGTGAGCTTCTTGTAGACAGCATATAGATGATTCTTGTTTTGTTTTAAAATCTAAATTGAAGCATTGAGACCATTTAAATGGAATGTCATTATTAAATGTTGTTAGGTTTAAATTGACCATCTTGCTGTTTGTTTCTATCAGTTCCATTTTTTTCTTGTTTCTTTTCTTCTTTTTCAGCCCACTTTTGGACTAATAGCTTTTTTATAATAACTTTTTTAGATATGATTTACATACTATGCACTTTGCCATTTGACATGTACAATTCAATGATTTTTAGTATATATCCAAAACTGTAGAATCATCATTATCAGTTATGGAACATTTTGGTGACCCACCCCCCAAAGAAACTCCATATACTTTAGTGATCACTCTCAAATCATCTCATCTCTTCTGGACATTTAATATAAATGGAATTATATAATATGGGTCTTTTGTGACTGGTTCCTCTCACTTAGCATAACATCTTCCAAGTTTATAGCAAATAAACTATAGTATAACAAATTTGTTATTGCCAATATTAGTCCTTCATTCCTTTTTATGAATTAATTCTGCTATGTGGATAGACCACGTTTGTTTATCCATTCATCAGCTGATGGACATTTGGGTCGTTTCTACCTTTTGGTTATTACAAATAATGCTGATACAAACAAGTTTTTGTATAGATAGATTTTCATTCTCCCTGGGTATACACCTGGGAGAGGAATTACTGGGTCACACAGTAACTCATTTGACTATTTGAGGAACTGCCAAGCTGTTCCAAAGTGGCTCCTCCATTTCACATTCCTGCTGGTGGTTGTGTGGGCCTCTTATTTCCCCACATTGCTGTCAATATTTATTAGTATCTGTCTTTTTACCTGTAGCCATCCTGGTTGTGTGAAGTGATATCTCATTGTGGTTTTAATTTGCACTTGCCTGATGACTAATGATGTTCAGTGTCTCTTCGTGTGCTTCCTGGCCACTTATATATCTTATTTGGTGAACTGATTATTTTTGTAATTCCACTTTATCTCCTCTATGGCTTATTAGCTATAACTCATCGTATCATCATTTTAGTGGCTATTTTAGGGTTTATGATGCTTAATTCTGTCTACCTTCAAATAGTATATCATGTCATATATATTTAAGAACCTTATAAGATATACTTCCATTTTCCATTGTCTGCTTCTGTGCGATTGCTGTCATATCTCTGGTTGAATTAGATGCTTTTTACTTTGTAGTACATTGGTGTGCTATTATCCTGAAGAAATAGGACTTGTCCTGGAGGGAAAGTAAATGGGATAATCCTATAGAATTGTGCTTTATTCCTGAAGAGCAGGACTGAGAGAACGTCAAGAGAGCCCTGGGCTCAATGCCAGGAAGAGAGGGGAGACCTTAGAAGGGGGATCCCCTAGGAATCCCTGAGGAACCTTCCCCTGGTTCCTAATTCTCCTGAGAGTCCCTGTATCCCACACTGTTGGATTCATGACTAATAAATTCATCAGTTCCAGGGATTGTATGTGAGTCAGGATAGGGCAACAGTCATGGGCTTGGTGGCAGTGGGACCTAGGTTCAGATAGAGCTCTACCGCTGACAGATGCCAAATTCTCATGAGTCCCAGTTTCTTCACTTATAAAATGGGAACAAAAAATCCTACTTTGTAGTGTTGCTGAAAAGATCATATGAGGTAATCTAGGTAAAATCATATTTTCCATGTATATGATGTAACAAAATGCCATTAATATTTGAACCTCTCCTCTCTGCCTCATTATCTACTTTTGCCAATTATATTTTTACATTCTTTATGTTTCTCAGGCATTCATACTGGAACAGGGACTGCACCGGGTCCCTGAATGGCCGAGAAATATGAAGACCCTGCATGAGGGCCTGTGTTCTTCTTCACTCTAGTGAACTCAACTATGTCTAAGGGATTGTCACAAGCTCCTTACAATGTCCATACCTATCTTTTATTGGGCTGACTCAGCAGCAGCAGGGCACCCTGCGTGCCTCATTTCCGAAGCTCATTCTGCAGCCATGGGGTGGGGCAGGGTTTCTAACCTGGGCACTGTTGACATTTGGGGCCAGGTGATGGCCGTCCTGGGCATTGCGGGGTGTTTAGCAGCTTCCCTGGCAACTACTCTCTAGATGAGATGCCAATAGCATCCCTTCAGCTGTGACAATTAAAAATGTTTGAAGACACTGCCACACATCTCCTGGGGGCAAAATCTCCCCCAGGCGAGATCAGCTGGCACGGGGTTGGTGTCACTTCCCTTATCTGTGAGGAAGCAAAAGTTCAGAGTGGTCAAGAGCTTGGCAGTTCAGAGTCACACAAATGATGGAGGCAGGGCTCAAAACACAGTCCAGCTGGCTCATGAGCCATCAGTTATGGTAACTCCAGAATATACTTTATCTCATCTGAAAATAAAGCCTAGGATACCTCTGACATCCCTAGCCTTAAACTTTGCCTTTCATGCTAAGAGTGCCTGGAGTCTGGACTGTCCTCTCTAAAAACCAAGAATAGGCCCCCAAAGGAGAGATTAGTGGGCTATTGTTCACAGACAGGGCTCAGCCAAGTGCAACATACTTCACAGAATTGGAACTTAAACATACTTTTCCTTGACATAAGGGGTATAATGGACTGAACTGTGTCCCCCTAAACATGTCAAAGTCCTAGTCCTCAGTATTTATGAATGTGACCTTATTTGGAAATGTGATCTTTGCAGCTCTAAACCAAGTTAAGATGAGGTCTTTAAGGGGGGGCCCTGATTCAGTATGACTGGTGTTCTTATAAGAGGAAAATTTCCTAACAGACACGAGGGAGGCCAGCATGGAAGGTGGAGACAGAGACTGGGGGGATGCTGCCGTAAGTCAAGGACATCTGAGGTTACCAGAGCTTAGAGAGGTTAGAAAGCATCCTCTCCAGTAAGAACATGCCCCTGCCAACACATTGATTTCAGACTTCTGGCCTCCAGAAATGTGAGAGAATCAATTTCCCTTGTTTCAAACCACCTGGTTTATAGTACCTTGTTAGGACACTTCCAGGACAACTGTACAGGAGAGCAGCCCTTATCACGTCCGTAGTTCTGCATTGACAATGTTCTCCTTGATTCCTGTTCTCCAGTCTGTCATATTAATAGTATCTGGCCATTAATCAAACTTATGAAGTATATTTAACATTACCACAGAACACCCACAAGTTAGATTGTAACTCCCACTAATTACATGGGTGAGATAGTGATCTGGCAGGGAAACAACACAGGGCCCTCCCTAGGGAACAGCAGTCCATTTAGATGCCCTCACAGGCTTTGTTGCAGCACAGTAACTGTGGCTTATCTCTCTTGGTAACAGGAGGTACCTATCATTCCCTGAGATAAGGAAAAGTGATTTCGTAAAGCTCGGCTCAATGGTCTTGGTTACCTGCAGGTCACGGATAAACAGACAGAGGAAAATAAACCTAGGACAGCCACGACAGAGACAGGAAACAACCAAAGGTAGCCAAGACCATTTAAAATCTACACTCCAGAGCAATTTATTCTGGGCAAGTTGAACAGGAAACAGCCGACAGACTCATAGGTAGTCAAAGGTCCTTCAACTTGCTCAGCCAAAGCCCTTAGGATGTTTTATGTTTGAAGGATTCTGTGGCAGGAGAACTTGGGAAGAGTTGCGTACTCTAATTTATCTCTGAGAAATTCATACGGTCTATTAACATAGTAAAGATATTAAGACATTTAGCAGTAAAGACTCCCTTCAATTCCTTTTGGGATGTGGTCAACACACCTTGGACCACTGATACATTCTAGCTCATTCATTTTGTGGAATTTGAGGGTGGGTCCCAGAGAGATGTTTTTTCAAATGCTGCACAGACAGGAACTGACTCAACTTGTGTCTTCACATTCCAAATTTGGTGCTTCTCCTATTTTTTATTTCTCCCATTAATTAGTCTATTAATAAACATTCAAGTGCTAACATGTCTTGATGTGGGAAAATGAAAGTGAATAAGGTACACTTGGCCTTGTCTGTAATTTACTATTTCTGGAGCAAATGAGCAGCAGAATAACAAATAATAGGATTCTTACTGGGATAGGGAAGAGTGGGTGCTATGGTTAGAATGTTTATCTCCTCCAGAACTCCTATTGAAATTGAATCCCCAACTTGGCAAGTATTAGAAGGTGGGGCCTTTAAGGGGTGATTGGGTCATGAGGTCCCTACCCTTGTGGACGGGCTGATCTATTCATAGATCAGTGAGTTAATAGATTGATAAGTTACTATAGCAATGGTACGTAGTATTAGTTGCTTTACCTGAGGAGGAGAGACTTGAGTTAGCACACTCAGCCCTCTATGCTGTCATGTCCTGTGGCATCTTGGTGCTCTACAGAGTCCCCACCAGTTAGAAGGCCCTCAATTTGGACTTCTCAGCCTCCAGAACTGTAAGAAATAAATCCTCCAGTTTCAGGGATTCTTTTATTAGCAAGAAAAATGGATTAAGACAGGGAGAGCATTGCTACCTTTGGGACGAATACAGAAGCAGTCAGTCTTGAGATTTCAGATTAGGTTACTGATGTTCTAGGAAGTCCCGTCAGAAGAACCATCATCCTGCCACCTCCTCCACCGAGGAGAACTGGCAGCCAGAGCCCTGCTGACCAGCCTGCCCCAGGAGGCTGCCACTAACCTGCCAAAGCCGGGTAGTTGACATAGCTAGTCCCAAGCTTGCCAGAGACACGTACTATGACTGTTCCTATAAAATGGTGTGGCCAATCTGATCCCTTCAAAATTCAGGCTGGAGGCCAGAAACAAAAAGAGCCTTTGAGTCAGGGGACTGAACATGAAAGAGTGTCTAAGGGGGTAGAGGGATGCCCTGAAGAGAGAAAGCAGGGGTGTGAGTGAGCGGAAGCTGCCAGGCAGACAGGGCTAGAGCAGCAGTCCCCACTTTGTAATCACCAGGGACTAGTTTCATGGAAGATAATTTTTCTTTTTTTCTTTTCCTTTTTCTCTTTCTTTCTTTCTTTTTTCTTCTTCTTCTTTTTCTTCTCCTCCCCCTCCTCTTCCTTCTCCTTATTCTCCTTCCTCAACAGGCTCTGTTGCCCCAGGCTAGAGTGCTGTGGTGTCAGCCTAACTGACAGCAACCTCCACCTCCTGGGTTCAAGCCATCTTCCAGCCTCAGCCTCCTGAGTAGGCTGGGACTCAGGCACCTCCTGGGACTACAGGCACCTGCTACAACACCCAGCTAATCTTTCTATTTTTAGTGTAGATGAGGTCTCACTCTTGCTCAGGCTGGTCTTGAACTCCTGAGCTCAAGTGACCCTCCCAGCTCAGTCTCCCAGAGTGCTAGGATTACAGGTGTGAGCCACCACAATCAGCTGGAAGATGGTTTTTCCACAGAGGAGGGGAGAGGGTGGGGGAGGACAATGGTTTCAGGATGATTCAAGCGTATGACATCTTCGCCTCAGACCATCAGGCATTGAGTCCTCATTAGGAATGAGCAACCAAGATCCTGCACACACACAGTTTACAGTAGGGTTTGTGCTCCTGTGAGAATCTAAGGCAGGCGTCCTCAAACTACGGCCCGGGGACCACATGTGGCCGCTGAGGACATTTATCCAGCCCTCTGGGTGTTTTTGCCACTGTTACCTGTGCTGCTTAGCAGCCGACTCATCCTGGGGCCCGCAGTCCAACCCTCCAACAGTCTGAGGGACAGTGAACTGGCCCCCTGTTTAAAAAGTTTGAGGACCCCTCACCTAAGGCCACAGCTGATCTGTCGGGAGGCGGAGCCCAGGCTGTGATGCACGTGACCGGGAGCAGAGTAAATGCAGATGAAAAGTAGCACATGCCAGCACTCACCTCCTGCTGGGCAGCCCCCTTCCTAACAGGCCTCCAACCAGACTGGTCCCAGCCTGTGGCCCAGAGGTTGGGAACCACAGGGTTATAGGGCAGAAGGGAAGGAGAGAGACTGGCAGGCAACAGGCAGGGAAGAAATGGAGACCAGTCAGAGGCATAACCAGCACCACCTTCCTATCCTGGCTTCTGGGCAGACTGACTCCATCAAAGCCCCTGGTGTCACATTTCTAAGAGGCCTGGCAGCCTTGGAGCCAACAGGAGCCACCACACCCCACTTATCACTTATCCTGCTCAAACTAGCCTGAGAGGGACTCTTGTCTTGGTTACTAAGAGAAGCTAACTCTTAAAAAAAAAAAATATATATATATATATATATACACATATATATAGCAAAATACATATGTATATATATATTACATACATACATACATTATATTATACATATATAATAAATTTACTATTTCAACCACTTTTAAGTGTATGATCACGTGGTATTAAGTACATTTACTTTGTACAACTGACGTAAAAATCCAAACGTGTCTGTGTAAGCGTCTGCGTGTGAATGTGCTCCATCCCTCCCAATCTCTAGTGACTGAAGACCCCAGAGATATCCTCCGGGGCATCCAGTTGCTCTATCCTGGCCTAAGAGACCCTACGTCTGGTTGAGCCTTCTGCCTTTACACAGTGAGGGGATGAACCACTGAAACTAATACCATAGTCACTTTTCTCCAAACTCAATAGAACTTTACTCAGATGTATATTTCTAATTTGTAGAGCCTTGTCCCCAAATTTCTTTTATGTTAATTTTTCCTCACTTGATTCTATAATCATAGAAGACCCCTAATAATAATCTCATGAAAAATTCCGATATGTTGAAGACAGTAATTACATATATTACATTAGCCATTTCTAACCTTTTCCCCCAAATACGCTACATGATTTATGATTAATTTAACAACATCTCCTGAGCACGTAGTTCATTTCATTTAGAGACTCCTCAGGTCCTTCTACAAAGCCTCACAGGATGTCTCCTAGGTGGGAGTGATAGATGACATGCAAGTAAAAATAAAGTATTTGGATAAGGTTAAATGCTGTAAGGAAAATGAAATATGCCCACATGGCAGAGTGCAAGGATGGGAGGGCTTATTGCACATCAGATGGACAGGAGCACTGCTCAGCATCTCAGCAGCGGTGACATTGAAAATGAAACCCGATGATGAAAAGAGCCAGCCTCAGGTGCCCTCACCCTGCACCCCGCTGGCCCCCCGCACTGGTTCTGCTCCAACAGGACCTCTTGTTTGCGCCTGTGTTTGCTTGTCTCCATATCACCCAAAGCACAGTTCCGCGGCCTGGCAGAGACGTGGCTCACCCTTTCACCCCTGTATTCACTTGCAATGTTTGGCAAACAGGTGGAGTTCAAGAAATACTTGTGGCACTGGTGAACAACAATGACTTGGCCTCAAAGGGACAGTGGCCAGTCATATGACAGTGGGTCGTGGAGATATGATGGAAAAAAAGAACTCTTAGAACCAGCCAGAAAGTATATTTTATTACCGGGTTATCTAGTAATGATTCTCAGAAAATGAAAAGTAAACACATAGTATTAGGAAGGATTTAGATGATTAAATTATGGAGTTTGGGCATGGTAATGATTTGGAACATTTGCTGAAAATGAAATTTTAATGTCTTTGCTGCTAATGCCATCAGTCTTAGTTCCAAAAGCCATTACTACCTACAGCTAGAAAGGCTCGGTACATTGGGCATAGTGAGGCTCCAGATCCTTCTCCACTTTAAAGCCTCATAGTGCTCATGTTGGCAGATGAGAATGGTGTGTTTACCGCATCGGCAGAACTGCCAAGTGTGTGACTCAGCCCGTGGGAACCTGGTGTGCCTGCTGGTACGGCCAGCATCCAAAGAGTAGGCCCCCTCCCCAAGGGGTCTGTGAATGCTAACCATTTGCACACTGTGCCCCTGTGCACCCAGGCACCTGAAGAAAATTCTAGCCATATAATTCAGTAAATTCCCATCTAAAATCTCATCAATTGTCTCCTCTAGGGAGTTTTATTTTGGGGGGAAGTGTCAACATCAAATTTTTCTTGTGGTAATTTAGATGGTTGAGTCCCGGTGGTGGCACTCAGAACTGCCAGCAAAGACTTTGCGAAGAGCAATAGTAGGTGACATTTGTTGAGTACTACGTGCCTGGTGCATAAGTGCATTGTATTCTTATCTTAGTTAATTCTTCCAGCAAAGGTATGAGGCAAATGGGAGTCAAAGAGGTTAAAAAACTGTCTCAAGGTCTCACAGCGGGAGGGGGAGGGGGCATTTGTCCTCTGATTAGTCAGTCAGTATCCCCATAGCACAGTCCCATGCTGTTATTGGGGTTCATTCTATACCAATCCTATTCCTATGCAAAAGTGAAACAACAGAGGCAGACCTTTTTACAGCAACAGTATTAACATACAGTGCTCATGACTGAAATTGAGGCAGTGGTTTGAATCCTACTGTGGGAGGTTCTGGATTTTGTGCTTTAGAAATAAAATTAGTCAAGAATATATTGTATTAGCAGGGCATGGTGGCCCAAACCTGTAGTCCCAGCTACTTGGGAGGCTAAAGCAGGAGGATCGCTTGAGCCCAAGAGTTTGAATTTGTTGTGAGCGAGACTAACACTACAGCGCTCTAGCCCTCGTGACAGAGTGAGACTCTGTCTCAAAAAAATAAATAAATAAATGAATAAGAAGAATATATTATATTATCCTGTGATGATAATAATATCTAATATTTATTGAACACCTACTAAAGGGCAGAAAAGGACTTTGAATCTCAGCGATATGACATCAAATTGTATTTTCTGAATCACTTAGTCCAGAAGTCTTCAGAAGGTAGTCTGAGCATCCCTGAGGCCCTTCCAGGGGGTCCACAAAGTCAAAATTGTTTTCACAATAATACAAAGACAATATCAGCCTGTTTTGCTCTATTCTCTCAGGAGCCTACAGTGGTGCTTTCTGGAGGCTGCCTGTTGTGTGCTAGCATAGCAGATGGAACGCAGTCTTCTAAAAAACCAGGTGGGAGGGAGATTAGCAAAAATGTAAAATAATGCATAGTCATTTTTTTAAATTTAGAAATAGGTTTATTTTTATTATTTTAAAATAAATTACCAAATAAATATTTAAAAACAGGGTTAGTTTTAATTTTGGTAACTATAACCCACAAAAGCTCTTGAGGGTTTTCGGTAGTTTTTAGTGGTGTATCAGATCCGAGACCATTAGGCTGGAGAGCAGCTGAGTTAGGTGGTGTCACCTACCCTGTGTAGCTGGCCCTGTAGCCCAGCCTTCTTCCTGCCTTGGATATGGTGAAAACCAGGGCTTGGCACCCCTTTGCGCCTTGCCTTACCCCCATCCATGTTGCAGGTAGGCTGAAAGGGACCTGCTTTTTACGTGGCTCACAGGTGGTGTTTTCCAGCAGAGTCCGAGCCCCATGCTCTGTTCTTATCAAACCTCTAGATCTCTTACCAAGGCCTCATGTTTATGAATCTAAGCCTGGGATGAGGCCAAAATATCTTTTCAATATCTTCCTATGGAAGGAGCTGTAGGGAAAGTAGAAAGTTCACCACCCCTGGAGAGTTTCACACACAGGCGGGATGTGAGCTTGTTGGGATCTGGGTGGCTGGGTTCTGGAAACAAGAAGGACTTAGCCACATTCTTTGAGATCCCTCCTAAGTGAAAGCTCTGAAACTACTCATGGAGGCAGGGGCCATTATTGCTAATAAAACCAACCAGCTGGTGCAGCTTTTTAGACCCAGATGCAGCATTTATGAAGAGATTGCAATAAGCCCAAATCCTGAAGCATCTGTAGGCAGCTGCTTTGTCTGCTGGAGTATTGTAGAAACTACCTCATAAACTGCCGGAAGTTTACCTTAAGCCTTTATTAAGCAGTTTGGTGGTGGAGAGCGCATGGAACTCCGAGACAAGGGACGTGGAGGACGTGGAGGATACTGGGTCCCATCCCAGCTGTACTGGGCTTCCTTCTAAGTTTGAACCATGGTCTGGTGGGTTCAGAACTCCACACCAAAGCCTGCTTGCTGACACCCACTAAGGCAGGCCCCTGAGAACAGGGAGAGATATTTCCTAGACTCCCCAGGTCTAGGGAGCCCCAGAAAATGGGCATCCCGTGGTGGCCCAGCAACTGCCCCTAACCCTGGACCCTGCAGCATCATCCCAAAGCCAGGGCCTGGACAAGAGAAACCAGCAAGGCCCATCCAGATCCCACAGCAGGCAAGGAGGAGGCAGATTGGGCGCACACACTGTCAGGTCATTGGTATGAGTAGGCACTATATTATACAGTTTATTTTAAAATTAACCTAATTATTCCAATAAAACATACATACAGGAGAGCCAACAGGTCATAAAGCTATAGCTTTATGAATTTTCACAGAGACAATATACCTATACACAAACACCCAGATCAAGAAGCAGAATATTACCAGCACCTCCCAGAAGTCTCCCATGCTCCCCCTTCTAGAAACTACCCTATGCTGTGACCCCTAACACCACAGATTGGCTCTGGGTGTTTTAACATGTGTGAAGTGGACACACAATCTTTACTTGGTGACTGGCTTTTCCTCTTGTAACACCACGAGATTCATCTTTGTTGTGTGGACGGCTCATTGTCCCTGTTGTACAGGGTTCCACTGTGTGGTAACACCCTGCTGCATCTCTCCAGTCTGTAGGTGGGCGTTTGCATGGTGTCCAGGTGTCCAGCACTTGGCTGTAGTAAGGATTCTGTGAACCTGTGAGCATACTTGCCTGTGTCTGTTGGCAGTTACGAGCACTCTTTCCTCGTGGTATATTAACTATAAATGAAATTGTTGGGTCATTTATGCTCAACTTTATAAGAAACAGCCAAATAGTTTCCCAACATGACTGTACCAATTTCCACTCCCACCTACAGTGTACTGTTCTGGTTTCCTCATGTCCTTGCCACACTTGGCATCATAGTACCAGACACTTTGGATGTGGCATTTTGATGCAGTCTGGGTGGTGGGTACGAGTGTGGACTCTGGAAGCCTGTGTTCTTAACCTGGCTCCCTCCTTTTATTAGGCTAATGACCTTGACCCACTTCTATAACTGCTCTGTGCCTCATTTCACCAGGTACTTTGGATGTGGCATTTTGATGCAGTCTGGGCAGTGGGTCTGAGTGTGGACTCCAGAGGCAGGCAGCCTGGGTTCTTAACCTGGCTCCCTCCTTATATTAGGCTAGGGACCTTGACCCACTTCTGTAACTGCTCTGTGCCTTGAATTTCTCATCTGTTATGTGGGAACAACAACATTAACCCCCAGCCTCTTAGGGTTTTCTTTCATTTACCACAGTACCGGCCATGCAGTCACCACTCCACAGATTTGGGTGCTCACAATTATTCCAAGTGGACAAGCAGGAGGCCACCAGAGTGGTTTTGAGGGGGGTTTGGGAAGTGGTTTTGGGAAGCCCCTGCCCCTCAGCCTCTTTCTTTGTTCATGGCTGGGTTCCTACGGATAGAGTGCCAGGTGGTGCTTGTGTCCATGTCAGATGCCTGAAAAGGGCACGCCCCCCACCTGAGAAGTGAATCAGGTGTGACTCAACTGATTGTGAACAAACCACTCCTTGTGTTTTGGGTGGGGGCGGAGGGCAGGCTTCTTATCTCAGGGTATTTCCCAAAGAAGAAAGGGGCTAAGAAGATTCCCCAGTTCATACTAGCAGTGCTTTTTGGCTTCTCTTCTCACAACTTTTCTGGCAATATTCTCTCATACACTGTCTCCTGATTGCTTTGAAAGAGCTAGGGGCTATGCAAAGGGCAGTAAGTGGGGAGGGGAATGTCTAAAACATTCAGAACACACTGAGAGTGGTGGCTCACACCTGTGATCCCAGTACTCTGGGAGGCCGCAGCAGGTGGATTGCTTGAGCTCAGAGTTCAAGACCAGTCTAAGCAAAAGCAAGATCTGTCTCTACTAAAAAAGTAGAAAAACTAGCCAGATGTTGTGGCAGATGCTACTCAGATCCCAGCTACTTAGGAGGCTGAGGCAAGAGGATTGTTTAGGCCCAAGAATTTGAGGTTCTGTGAGCTATGATGCCATAGAACTCTACACAGGGGAACCAAGTGAGACTTGGTCTCAAAAATGAATAAATAAAGAAAGAAAGAAAATATTCAGAACAAAGAACAGAAACTGAGTTGCAATGACAGTTGTTCTGATGGGCTGTGCTAGTAAAGTAAATGAAAATCTAATCAATATTTGTTTTTATTTATTTTTTAGGAGTGATTTTTTTTCTTCTAGTTTCCATTTAGTTTTTTTGTCTCCTAATTTTTGCCAAAGAAGAGGTTCTCCCATCTTTAAACCAAGCACTGCTGTGAATCACGCCACATTAAATATGAAAGTTTGTACTCATGGCAACTAATGGTGCTAGAAAATAGAAACACAATTTTCTATTAAAACTGCATGAGACTAACAGCGCCCATGAACAGAGCTTTTTAAAGAAAACCAGTCCTAGCATTTGTTAAGGCCAAAATACACACAACATTTTCCCTTAGAGTCACGACCAACTGAAATAGAAGTGCCTTCTGTGGGGAGGGCATGAAGTGACAAGAATTACAGAGCTCGGGGTGGGGACACCTGGGACACCACTCAGACCTTCTGAGCTGCCATCTACTCCTCTGCAGCAGGGACAATCAAACCAGCAGGTCTCCGGAGATCACTTGTAGCTCCACCCTTTGGAGATTCTAAAAGTCACTTGGCCATTGGAGAATACCTGTGTAAGTTTCTCTACCAAGTTCTTTCGACACTCTTCCACTCTGGGCCCTTGTGGCTCAGTCCCCTCTGAATCCAGCATTAGAACATGTTGGCACCCTCCCAGCTTCACCTTTTTCCTTTTCCATCAATAGATAGCTCTGCAGTGCTGAGTGACTCTCTTTGTCTGATCCCAACAAAATTGTGACACCGAGGCCTCAGTCCCCCACTCCACCTCTAAAATCCATCTCTGAAAAGCCATTACCCCTCTCCTTAGATTATTTTCAGCCCCCCAAGACTGAAATTCCCAGGTGGAAAACACTTCTTCCTGAAATTTTAATCATAATAACAAATTGAAAAACTAATCTAAGGACTATTTAGACTAAAAACTAGTCTGCACCTGTTATTTACAGGAGAGAAACCAGATGCCCAAATGGGTAAAGCAGTTCCCAAGGTCACACGACTCATGACAGAGCCAAGACTAAAACCCAGATTTTCTTGCCAGCATAGTTGTCTTTTTATTAACCAGGGAAAGGAAAACAACTAACATTTTTAGAGGAACTGGTATATGCCATGAATCTCAAACAATCTGAGAAGATTGGTATCTGAGCCCATTTCACAGATGAGGCAACTGAGAACTCAGAATCCATTCCCAGTTATTCTTGGTGGCAGGAGAATGTAAAACCTTGCTTTCCCCAGGCTGTGCTGCCACTTCCCTTGCCAGCGGTAGCGGTTTTTACAGAACAGCACATTTGTAGGAGACTTGGGGTTTTGCTTAAAGCATCAACTCACTTCTCTGACTCAACCTTTACTGGGTGCAAACTCTGTGGAATGCAAAGATGATTGTGCTCTGCAGCTGCTGAGGAGGGGCCCACTGTCTAGTGGGGCAGGGGACCTGACTGGGACAGAGGAAGGAGAAGGCTATGAGGGGCCATGCGGGAGAATCTGTGTGTGGGGCCATGAGGGAGGGCCCCAGGGAGGTGGTGGCAGGAACTGAGTCACGCAGGACGAGGAATCATTTATCCAGAGCAGCAGAAGAGCAGAATTTATCCAGGTGGGAAAACTGACACTTTGGTTTAAATATAGATGTAGTTTTGAGGCCAGAATCCACTAGAATAGCAGAAAGTTATAACCAGGTCTCAGGGTAATCGGCATGAGGGTTTCAGCTTCCCACATTCAACATCATTTTTATTAGTGTTATTTTAACTTATCTTCACCGCTAATAGCTGGCAGCCACCCACTCTCTAGGCAGCTTCCCGGCGACACCAGATCTCTGATCTAATTTTATCCCTGAGAAATGTGAGTTTAGAATAAAATGTGCAGAAACCTCCCTTGGTAGAAAAGGAGGCTGGAGGAAGCCAGCACCCCAGGCCCCTAAGGGAGGCCACATGTCCACAGGACAGCCTCTTGGGCCACCGCCCAACTGCTGTATTTACCCAGCTCTGGGGAGGGTGACCCGAGTCTTGGGAATGTGTCTCTTATTTTTGTCCTGCCTCGGTTTACAGTAGTAAAATAAAGTCTGCTTTTAGAACAGAAAGGACCAGTGAGTCTGATTGAACTGGGGAGGAGCCCTGACTGGTATCTTTTATGGCACTCTATCAGACATAAAAGGGCACCTCCTGGGAAGCCTCACTGATTTGCCCAGGTGTGTCAATGTGTTGGTGCCCAGAGTTGTGTTCACAGCTATGCCCAGGGTGCCCAGGGGAGGCATGACAGTGGCTCTCTATGATTCAGGTCTAAAGGGCAAGTGGAAAAGGAGAGAGAGAGTACATGCCACTGTGTACTCTCATTAAGTACAAGCTGTGCCTCCTAGGTCCACAGGCCACCAGCCTTTGTCACTCTCTTCTGATGCCAGGCTATCCCTCTGCCCATTCCCCCCTATGGCCTGGAGGATTCTCCTCAGTAATCTATTGTCAACACAAATTGGTCAACAGATTCAACACCATCCCGATCAAAATCCCAGCAGAGTCCATAACTTCTGCTCTACAACAGATGCTGGCAAGAGAGTGAGAAAATAAGCCACAGACCGGGAGAAACCATTTGAAAAGACATATCTGATAAAGGGCAGTTATCCAAAATATGCAAAGAACTCTCAAAACTCAACGATACAAAAGCAAACAACCCAACTTAAAAATGGACAAAATATCTGAACAGATCTGAACCTCACCAAAGTTATACAGGTGGTGGATAAGCACCTGCCAGGATGCTCAGCATCATATGGCATCAGGGAATGCAAATTAAAACAGCAGTGAGATACCACATCCATTAGAACAGCCAGAACTCGGCACCAAATGCTGGTGAGGACGGGGAGCAGTGGAAACTCCCGTTCATCGCTGGTGGGAACACAAAATGGAGCAGCTACTTTGGAAGGCAGTTTGGCAGTTTCTTACTCTTATCGTGTGATCTGGCAGTCCAGCTCCTTGGTATTTACCCAGATGAGTTGAAAGCTTGTATCAATATAAAAACCTGCACAGGATGTTTATAGGAAAAAACTTGGAAGCCGCCAAGACATCCTTCAGTAGGTGAATAGATAAATGTTTCTATACAGTGTTGTGATGCCAGTCAAGTTGTGGTATCAATTTGAGATCAATCCTTCAGAGCTTTTCTTAAAAAAATCAATATTTTAAGTGTTGATATTGTGAGCTCTTTAACAGACAAAAGGTATTACAGCTTTTTAAAATTAGAAATGAAAAGCCACTGAAGCATCCACATTATAATTTCTAATAAGCTAAATATTTTCGCTATAAACAAAAAGTTTTTGAGTCTTCCCTGCTCCTTATTTTAAGAGTAAAGTGTTCTTGAGAACAGAAAGTGAGCAGACTGCTGTATTTATCCCTATCGGTGATGGGTCCATTTCTTGTTACAACTTTATAAAGAGCAGTTACAGACTTCCAAGTACTGTACTGTGTAAGTCTCTGGTTGGGCCTAATTTTGGTCTCTCTAGCTTTTGGTGAGCTGAGGGATTTTCATCAAAATTAGCTCTTTTTCCTTCTTGGCTTTTTGTCTAGTTTACTTAAAATATTCCCACAGGCCCCCGCATTTTTCCTTTCTATTTATTCCCTTCTCTTTCTTTTTTTCTGTTTTTCTGGTGTGCAAATGAACTCTATTTTTGCATCTATCTAGATCCAGAGAAGCAACGTTTTAGGGCTTTTGCAATAAAGAGACCAGAGTGTCACCAAACAGGAATGCTTTTCCTTATTCTTTTTGTCTTTTTACATTTTTCTTTATTCTTTTTCATTTTTCTCATTTTTAAGTTTTCTTTTTCCTCTTCTTTTTTCATTTTTCTTTATTTAGTTTGTTGGTATTAATATTAGTTAATACTACTAGTTAGTAATATTAGTTGTTGTCTACTAACATTAGTTCATACTACTAATTAGTGTTAGCAGTCACCCCAACATGCTACAGGACTTCGTGGCCATGTCTGGTCAGGAGGAGACCCACACCAGTAGCCAAAGAAACCTTTGCCAAGGTGAAGTGGACCTGGCACATCCTGACTGGGACAGAGGTGACAGTGCTCTAGCCTCCAGAGTCTATCCTGTGAAGTCCACATAGTGAAGTCCTTGGTCACTCTAACATCGTGAAACCATGTGAAGTGATGAAGACTGAGGAAATGCTCTTCCTGGTCACAGGGTATGCATTTGGACAGGTGTTGAGTCCCAGCGGTTCATGGCAGCATATAAGACAGAAAGGCCTGAGCGTGTTTCCGCAGACAAGGCCTGCGATGTAACACTTCCCCAAAGCCATTGCCCATAAGGCCCTCAAGGCAGAATAGCTGCTTTGAACATGGATATAAACATCAAGACTGTAGACTTTGGCTTCGGCAATGAATTCATCTTTGGCAACAAGCTGGGTACCTTCTGTGGCAGTGCCCAGAATCCCTTCAGGGCCAAATGTAGGCCCCACCCACAGTAGACATGTAAAGCCTAGAGGCATCCTCTGTAGCTGGTCATCTGGTCCCTGCCTTTTGATGGATAGAAAGTCAAGGAGCTGCAGGAACAGTTACTGAGAGAACTATTCATTATTCCCTTCTATATGGCCATGGGGTGCGAAATTCCTCATTCTCAACACCATCAAGGGAGGCTCTTTCAAGGAAATCATAAAAGATCATGGATAAATACAGCCATGACAAGGAACAGCAGCATTACTTCAATGGGCAGACTGAGTCGGCGGTGCCATGGGCTGTGCATGGGACTCATGGCAGGGCCAGAGGCATGACGAAGCATCTGCTCGTATACTGTAAGGCTGCGTCACACCTCTAAAGCCACCTCTGCATTCCAGCCAATCCCATCCCACAATGTAGAGCATGGGGTCTCTGCCAACCTGGAGCACAGAGGTTGAGGAGCCTGCCACTCTCACCTTAAATCCTGCTCCGAGAATAGTTAAAAGAGCAACACAGAAATCAGGGGCCACAGAGGACCAGGAAGCGGAGCAGAAAGACAGTGCAGTGCCCGCCAGCCCCTTACCTGGCCTGGAGCTAGTGACCAGCTACCCCAGCACAGCTCCTCAAGGTGCCCCTGTGGCCTCTGCCTCTGCCCCAGAAGCAGTGGTGGAACCCCAGATGGGACCAACTTCCCAAGAGTGTCTCCTCCAAAGGAAACTCCCTCTACACTGGGCAGCATGGACACGTGCTGAGAGCCCAGCCTCTTCCTCTGGCAATAGGATCCACTGGGGGCCATTGGGAATATCTTCACCTTCCTCTGCAGACACCTGAATTTCAAGTCAGCCAGAAATAGCCAGCATGAAGCTGAAAGTAGAGTGAAGGTGGTGAAACCTCATGGGACTAACATAAGAAAGCACGTGGGGAGGTTCAAGCCTCGCTTTCTGAACTTCACATGGAGCAAAAAGGTCTAGAGCTCCAGGAGGCCCAAGGAGTGTTGCCAAAGATAGATCACCTAGTTGTGGATGCAAACAACTGCCGGCAGGAGCGAGTGGGCTGCAGGCAGTGTGCACCACCTGCCCGGCCAAGACAGCCTCTGCAGTGGAGACGAAGATGTGCAGACTGCCAGGGCTCCCCCAGAGGGATCAGGTTAGGAGGAAATCCTCACCTCCATGGCCTTCAAACATTGTCTCCGAGATAAATGGCAAGCAGAAGGGCAGGCTGGCAGACACCTGGAAGAAAATAAACACAAAAACAAATACGATACGATCCTTTCACCCCCCCCCCCCAACGCCCTGCACCTGCTTTGAGGCTACAGCTGTCACAAAGCTATCATTTACAACTTTTCAAGGGGAGGGCTCTGAATCCTTGAAAGTGTCCTAGTGACCCACCTGAAAAACAATGAAAACAAAACCCCCCAACGCTGCCCTCAAGGGAAACCAAACTCTGGGAGACAATCTTAAGAACAGGACAACTGTCAGTAAATATAAATGGGACTACTTTGATGCTTCCAGCAAGAAAAACCATCCCTGCAGCATCAGGGTAATCCACACCTGTAGGGCAAACCAAGCACGAGGGCCACAGCTATACCACTGCTGTGAGCTAACCACTCCCATGTGCATAAGCCTAAAACGATTCCAATGTATTCTCTCCCGTGTCCTCAGGGCGGCTGGGCTCAGCTGGGTGTTTTCTCTGCCCCCTGTGTCTCTGCTGAGCTTACTCACTGCTGTGGGTACACTCCGGTGGGCTGGGCTGGGATGAAAGGTTTCAGAGGATTCTCTCCCACTCTGAGAGGCTTTGATGTTGATTGTGGGATGGGATGCCTAGTTCTTTTTTAACTACATTTTTTGTAGAGATGGGGTCTCACTATATTGCCCAGACTGGTCTTGCACTCGTGGCCTCAAGGGATCCTCCCACCTTGGCCTCCCAATGTGCTGGGATTATAGGTGTGAGCCACCATGCCCAGCCAGCCTTAGTTCTCTTCTGTGTGGCCTCTCTCTCATGACAGGAAGGCGAGTGCTTCCTACAGCTTGGTAGCTTCCTACAGCTTGGTAGCTGAGTTTTAAGAGGGAACATTCCAGGAGGACTAACCCCAATGGGCAAGCGCATTCCAAACATATTAGTCTTGCAAATGTCCCATTGGCCAAAGCAGGTCACTTACCAACCCAGAGTCAGGGTTGGCAGGATGAGAAGGGATTACACAGGGAGGGGAATGCTGGGAGGCACACCTCACTCGAGGACCACTCAGGTCTGTTGCATACTGCTAGGGGCAGGGCATGAGCTTCACTTTGGGATGAAAACCCTCCTGGTGATGAAATTCATGGCTGAGTGTCTGCACACAGCAGATGAGAAAGCAGGACTCCATGGTAAGTGTGAAGGCTGAAGGCTTATCCATTGCTACTGTCCATTCTGTCTGTCAATGGCCATTCTGTGCCATCCTCTACCACAACTCCCAGCGAGGCAGGATCTGATTCAGATGTTAAAGTGTCCTGCCGATCTGTGGGGTTTCATCATTTTGGAAACAGAAGGAGCTCACCTTGATAGAAAGAGATAGACGTAGTGTTAAGGTCACACCAAAAATAAATGTTGCTCTGACACGCCAATAGTCAGGACAGCATCCAGCCCGGGCGAAGCACAAGTGTTGGTGTCAAAATCACTGTCAGTGTCCTGGCTGAACCTCACCAACTGGGGAAGAGGGGGTGGCTTGAGAGGGTTTGTGAATTGTAACTTCATTTCGCTAGTCATCTTTCAAATCTCTCTTACGCAGCACTTCCCAGGGAAGTCCCCGACCAAGTCTCTTCCTCTGCCCTTCATCCCAGCAGTCCCTGCTCTCACTGATGAAGATCAGGAATCTGCTCCTCACTGGAGACTCAGTGCCCAGCAACGTGGGGTTGAAATTGAAAATGGACAAAAGCTTTCCCTTCTTGCCTCCCACCATGTCTCCTTTCTTCCAAATCACCATTTAACTTTGAGTTAAAAACTATTCTCACAGTTCCTAGGTGAGAACTGTGTGATCACTAAGGGGCAATGGTCAGAGAATGTGGTGTTTGGCTGGAGTGATGTGTCCTCTACCCTTTGACATCCTCATGTAACTCAGGTGTTAGCTGGAGGCTCCAGTGTCCTTTGAGAGGCAAATACAATGGGCTGAGTCCCCCACTCCTTGTGTAAGGGGACCCCCAGCCAACTTCCTAATCCCAACAAGGATTCTTGAAAGCCTGACATTTCCCTAGGTCTCCTCATATTCTGATTTTCTGCTTCCAATGAATCCTTCATCTTTCCCCATCTCTCACATTTTCACTGCCCCTTTCTCTCTGTCTTTAATGCCCCCAGAGTCAGCACCTTTACCTTATTTCCCCTAAGCAACACTAGTTCAAGGCCAGTATGTATCATATAAAGATTTAGTGTCTGTGCATGGAGACCGGGGTGGGGAGTTGCATCAGATAAGATAAACTATTGCACACTGGCAGTCTTAAAGACCTCTCGAACCCCCTTTCCTGGGCCCCCAGCCAAACTGGGGACTATTCACTGTTCTTGTCTTGCTTCTCTTTTTTGAGACAAAGTCTCACTTTGTCTACCAGGCTAGAATGCCATGGCATCAGCCCAGATCACAGCAACCTCAAAGTACAGGTGCACACCACAGCACCCAGCTGATCTTTCTATATTTTAGTAGAGATGGGGTCTTGCTTTTGCTCAGGCTGGTCTCAAACTCTTGAGCTTAGGTGATCCTTCTGTCTTGGGATGCCAGAATGCTAGGAGCACAGGTGTGAGCCAGTGCACTTAGCCTGGTCTTCTCGTTCGTTAGCTGCTGGCTCAACTTCTTTTTGAGTCCCTTCACCCCTTTCAACCTACTTATCTCCATGCTAGATCACCAAGCCCCTCCCCTCCAAAATTGTGTGTATGTCTTTAATGTAAAAGACATTTTCTTTTTATTTTTTGAAAAAAAATTCCCAGCTTTATTGGGGCGTACTTAATTCTCACTAAATTGCATACGTTTAAAGTGTACAGTTGTATCAGTTCTGATATACACACAGCCATGAAAACATCACTTTCAAACAGTGTTTCCCATATCTTCCAAAGTTGTCATGTGCCCTTTTAATCCAATCCTCCCTCCATCCCCTCCCGAAGTAACTGTGATCTGCTTTCTCTATATAGATTAGCTTGCATTTTCTAGAGCTTTAGAAAAATGGAATCCTACTGTATGTTCTTTTCTTTTTCTGGCCTGGTTTTTTTCATTCACTATGATTTTGAGACTCTTAAATGTATTGTTTGTATGAATAGTTTATTTTTATTACTTAGTAGTATTCCAGTATATAGACATACTACAATTTGTTTATCCAGTCACTTGCCAATGGATTTGAGTTGTTTTTGTTTTGGGTTATATATAAAGCTCTTAAGAACATTCATGTTCAAGTGTTTGGGTTTCATGCTTTCTTTTTTCTTTGGTAGATACCCATAATGGAATGGCTGGGTTGTATGGGTGATGTATGTTTACCTTTTAAAGAAACTTCTGAACTAATTTCCAAAGTGGTTGTACTGTCTTAAACTCTCACCAGCAATCTATGAGCGTTCAGTTGCTCCATGTCTTCACCTGTTATGGTCAGGTATTTCAAAGTTAACCATCCCATCATGGTCCTTTTTTTTTCTTTTTTTTTAAACACACAGGATTAGCTGCATTTCTACTGAAGAGAAGTATGTGCCTGGTTTATAGGGAATAAAACCAGATTATTTCTGTTGTTCTGGTAAAATTACTAGTGATACCCCCTCCTGCCTGTCAAAATGTCCTCGTTTGGGTAGTTTCTCTACTCCTAGCCCACTGGCCACATTCCCAGGGTATCCTTCTGTAAACACACTGCCGCTCTAAGCATTCTGCTCAACAAAGACTATTCCTTTCTCTACAATAAATTTTATAGCTAAATATTTGTTTTTTTAGTCCCACTGATTACAGAGGGCAAGGGGTGGCATAACATAACCATAAGTATTTGTTGAAAACTTTTGTCTACACAATAACATGCACACTAATGTGTACAGTAGTTTTATTTATAATTTTCCAAACTTGGAAGCAATCACAATGTTTTTACAGGTGAATGGATGAACAAAATGTGGCACATCCATATGATGGAAATTTATTCAGCAACAAAAAGGAAAGAGCTCTCAAGTTACAAAAAGACAGGAGGAAATGTGATTGCATATTAGTAAATGGGGAAAAAACAGCCTGAAAAGGCTATATACTATATGATTCTGAATATACAACATTCTGGAAAAGACAAACCTATACAGAAAATAGAAAGACAAGTGGCTGCCAGGGTCTTGGGGGAGTGAGGGAGATGGGGATGAGGTGCACAGAGGTTTTTAGGGCAGTGATACTATAGCTAGGTAGTGTAATGGTGGCTACATGACATTGTGCATTTGTCAAGACCCATGGCACTGTATGAAACAGAGTGAGCCCTCATGTAAACTATGGACTTTAGTTATTAGTAGTTAATAGGGTATCAGTATTAGTGCATCATTTTTAACAGGCATATCTCAGGAATGCAGCACGTCCCTGCTGCTCATGGTATGCTCTGATGTTCTTCTCAGCCAGGCGTAGGCCTCCATGGCCCACTCCCCCTCCCTGCCCACATCTCACTGAGGTGGCTGGGAGCTCCTTCGCTCGTCATGGGAACTGTGGTGTCTTCACATGCTTTTACAGAAGCCTAGTGACACTCCCAAACTCAGGGGACCCGATTGAGCTTTCCATGGATCCTGTTACTTGGGGCACATCATTGCCATCCACTTTATTGTCTGAAAATGTGGTGGTCAGACCTCTGATATGTAAGGGTCCTCTGGTCTCAGCCCTCCGTAACCCCATGGTTGGTGGATCCATGGGGGTCACAATGAGGGAAGGAGAAGGAGTTATCTTCCCAACAATTATTTCTGCTTCAGTGCTGTGCATCCTACTTGCTCAAATGGCTTGTTTAATTCAGATCCAGGAATAAACTTTTATTTAGATTCTGAATTAGGTGACCTAATGATAGCACAAATAACTATCCTGATGAAAGATATTTCTCTGACTTCATCTCTGAATATCAAGTGTGATTAATCAGATTAATGAATTTGAAAACTGAGGCTTCAAGAGGTAAAGTCACTTGTCCGTGGTCACACAGCACATATTGGCAGAGCCAGCCTTCAAATTGTGGCTTTTCTGATTCCCAGGGCTTTCTACACTCCACACTAGGAGGACAGTGTTTAGTTTTGGGGGGTTTTTTGTTCTTTTTTTGAGACAGAGTCTCACTATGTCACCCTTGGCAGAGTGCTGTGGTATCACAGCTCACAACAACCTCAAACTTTTGGGCTTAAGTGATATTCTTGCCTCAGCCTCCCAAGTAGCTGGACTACAAGCGCCCAACACAATGCCTGGCTATTTTGTTGTTGTTGTTGTAGTTGTCATTGTTGTTTAGCTGGTCTGGGCTGGGTTCAAATCCACCACCCTCCGTGTTTGTGGCCAGCGCTGTAATCACTGTGCTGTGGATGCTGAGTCACCAGTGTTTAGTTTTAAAGGTTATATTTTATTCTATTTTTTTCTTTTCTTTCTTTCTTTCTTTTTTTTTTTTTTTTTTGAGACAGAGTTTCACTCTGACCTCAAGCTAGAGTGCCATGGCATTAGCCTAGCTCACAGCAACCTCAAACTCCTGCACTCAAGTGATCTTCTTACCTCAGCCTGACCAGTAGCTCGGACTATAGGCACCCACCACAACATCCAGTTTTTTCTATTTAGTAGAGACAGGGTCTTATTCTTGCTCGGGCTGGTCTTGAATTCCTGAGCTTAAGGGATCCTCCCTCCTTGGCCTCCCAAAGTGCTAGGATTACAGGTGTGAGCCACTGTGCCTGGCCAAGGTTATATTTCTTTATGGAAGAGGCTGCGCTGCAGGAGTGCCTGCATAGGGGAATGAGTTTATAGTTAATGAAATCTCTAATTCCTTGACACATTAGAAAACAGCATGAAGTCAGGAGGTGGGAGGGATAGAAATTCATACCTGCTCAGGGGACTTCTCTGAAGCTTGAAGCAATTCTAAATATAGTTCTCCTGAAAAGACTACTAATCATTAGAGTAGCTACATTTACTGATTATATACCATATGAAGACACTGCAATAACTTTGGTGCATAGACATTATTTTGCAAAATTCTCACAACCTCATGAGGTTGGTCAGTACTATTGTGACCCTCCATTTAACAGATGAGGGACCTGAGGTATGTAGGGGCTGAATGCTTGCCCCCATCTGCTAGACATTTGTTTCATAAGGATAGCAACTTTATTGATCTGGCTCACGTCTACACCACTAGCTACTTGATAGGAGATGCTCCAATACTATTTTCAAATATAGGAAAGGAGTGGGAATCATTGCCTTCCTTTCTTTTAGGTTCGTGACCCATCTCTTGTAATAGAAAAAGAAGGAATCTAATTAATGGGAATACAGAGTTTTCTGGAACAGGATTTTCATAGGAAGCTGAGGTGCTTTAAGAATGTTGGATAGTTTGTAATGAGTTTTGTGGAGCTGACGAAAAGCTTCCATTCATTCTTGTCTTCTTCAGCCTTCCCCCAACCCTTTTCTAGAGTCCTCTAGTGCTATTTAGGATGAAGACCCTGCCCCCAAACTGAGGCAGAGTCCTTTGGTATACCCCACCCATCATTTTCATTCATAGAGCTGTCCCTAATCTTATAGCACTGGGGCAGTAAAGGGCCTCCAAGCAAGACAGCAAAGCCCTAGGGCTCATTTATATGCTTCTTGTTTTTTAAATGAAATTAAAAATATTCTGTTGCCAGGACTGTCACCTAGTGCTGTGATTAGCTGGTAAGGGGCTGCAGCAAAATGTGTGGATAAAATCAATTTTAAAGATTATTTGCCATTCAGTATTCAGAAAATTTCAGAATGGGGCAGTCCACTTGATTGAGAGGAGAGTTCAGAATTCATCCGGGGTCACCACAAATCATTTATAATGAATATAAATAACATTTTTAAAATGCTAATATCTCACTTATTGCAATGCTAAAGAGAATAAGTGGGTGCCACCTTAATTTATCCACTCTGATTTGGTCCTTTGTACGTAAATTCCATTTGCTCTCTCCCCTTATCTTATTGAGGAATAATTGGCAAATAAAACCGCATATATTGAAGGTATATGACGTGATATTTTGATATGTTTATACATTGGGAAATGATCACCACAATCAACTGAATTAACATGTTCTTCACCTCACATGGTTACCTGTTTCTGTCTTTCTTTCTTTTTTTTTCATGAGAACATTTGAGATCTCCCTTTTTTGCTGGTTTCAAGTATACAGTATAACATTGTTAACAAGAGTCACATTACTATAACTTAGAAATCTGAGGCCAGGCACAGTGGCTCACATCTATAATCCTAGCACTCTGGGAGGCCTAGATGGGTGGATTGCCTGAGCTCAGGAGTCTGAGACTAGCCTGAGCAAGACTGAGCCCCCATGTCAGTTCTGGAATAGACAGTTGCAGCATCTTCTGCTTTTGTGTTTTGGAAGTCCTGGGCCACTGTGTAGGAAGTCCAGGTACTCTATTGGAGGGACTACATGGAGTGGCCTCAAATCAGGGAGAGGCCCTGAGACATGGAGAGAGAGAGAAGCACAATGGTCTCATGTTGTGTTAAACCCAGGCTCTAGTCAACTGGACTCAACATAATCACATGAGCAACCACTGGCAAGCTAACAGAAGAACCACACAGCTGAGCCTGGTCCTGATTATAAAATTATGATAAAATAAAAACATCATTGCTTTAAGCCACTAAGTGTTGGGTTGGTTTATTATGCAGCAATCGATAACCAAGCATTACCTAAAAGCAATGATTCTCAATCCTGGTACACAGCACAACCTGGAGATCTAAAAGTACCATCTCCTGGGTCCCAACCCTTCAAAAATTCTGATTTAATTGGCCTTGGGTGAGACTATGCACACACACACACATGTGTGAAGGCACATACCCACACTACACACACATACACTGTATGAGTATATACATTATAGTATAAAATTATTTTTAAAATCAACACACAGGATGAATGGGTAAACAAATTGTGGCATATACATACAATGATATATCATTTAGCCATAAAAAGGAATGAAATACTAATACATACTACAATGTTCATGAACCTCCAAAAGCTCTAAAAAAAAAAAGCCAGTCATAAATTGTATGATTTAATTTTTACAAAATATCCAGAATAGGTAAATCTACAGAGACAGAAAGCAGAATGTTGGTTTCCAGGGGCCAGGGGAGGGGGAATGGAGAGTGACTGCTTGGTAGGTATAAGGATTTTCTTTCAGGGTGATGAAAATCTTTTGGAACTAGATAGAGATAGTATTTGCACAACATTGTGAAGGTACTAAATGCCACCAAATTGTTCATTTTTAAATGGACATTAAAAGAATTAGTTTTACATTTTATAAAGTTCACTCCAATAAAAAAGATACAGTGGAAGAGGGAGGCAGAAGAAGCTGAAGGGAAGCGATGTAGGAAAGACTCAACCTGGCTTTGAAGATGAAGGAAGGTGTCACAAACCAAGGAATGTGATGGTCTCTGGATTCCAAAAAGACGAGGAAAGAGATTCTCCCCCAGAGGTCCATAAAAATGCAACCCAGCTGATACCTTAATTTTAATCCAGAGAGACCTATGTTGGACTTCTAACCTACAGAACTATACGATAATAGACTTGCACTGTTTTAAGACACTAAAATAAATACACAATAACATTAGATTTTCTTTCTTTAAAAATTTTTTCTTTTCTTTTTTCTGTTTGGGTATAACAAGTTTTATCAATTTTAATATATGTCTATTTTTATGTAACCACATCACAATGGGATACAGACAATTCCATCACACACAAAAATTCCCTTGTGTTTATCTTCGTAATCACAAACTCCCAACTCCTGACAGCCATTAATCTGTCCTCCAACACTATAATTCTTTTTTTTTTTTTTTTTTTGCCAGAACATTCTTGCTTTATTCAAAATTTTATGGGGAAAGTCATTTCTTGAGCAGTTATTTTAGGGCATATTTGTTGGTGATTAATTCTCTTAGATTTTTTTCACTGAAGCATTGTCTTTATTTCTGAGGCATGTTTACATTGGATATAGAATTCCTGGTTGACGATGTTAGTTTTTTCACTTTCAGCACTTTAGAAACATTCCATTTCTTCCGGACTGCTGTTCTCCCCCCACTGAAAAATACAGTTACTCAAGTCAGAGTTTCCCTCTACATAAAGTGTCATTATTCTCCACCTGCTTTCAAGATGTTTTCCATTGTCTTAGTTTTTAGTAGTTTGATTATGGTACATCTGACATAGCTTCCTTTGAATTTATCTTATTTGAGATTTGCTGAGCTTTTTGAATCTGTAAGGTTATATTTTTCACCAGATCTGAGAAGTTTTTAATCTATTATTTCTTCATATCTTTTTCCCCCAAACTACTCTTTCCCTTCTCTTTCTGGAACTCTCACAATATGAATATTAGACTTTCTGATGTTATCTGACACAACTCTAATGCTCCAGTCATTGACTTTTAACTTTTTGTTTTTGTCCCATTAGATGATTTCTTTCTTTCTTTCTTTCTTTTTTATTTTTTAGAGACAGAGTTTTACTTTGTCACCCTCGGTAAAGTGCTATGGTGTCACAGTTCACAGTAACCTCCAACTCTTGGGCTTAGGTGATTCTCTTGCCCACCACAACGCCTGGCTATTTTTTGTTGCAGTTTGACTGAGATGGGTTCAAATGTATCACCCTCAGTATATGGGGCTGGTGCCCTACTACTGAGCCACAGGTACAACCCCCCAATTGGATAATTTCTATTGCTGTATCTTTAAGTTCACTGACTTTCTCCATTCTGCTACTGGTTCAATCTAGTCAATATTTAATTTCAGTAATTATAATTTTCAGTTTCAAAAACATTCTATTTTGTATTGTCTTTGTATCTTCTATTTCTTTGCTGAGACATTTTAACCTTTCCAGTTATTTCAAGAGAATTTTCCCTTACTTCTTGGAACATGGTTATAATAGCTACAGATTGCTGACTACAGGATGACACAAACGTTAAAATTATTTTTTAAAAGATGCTAAGGTAGGTATTTGAATATTATGTTATGAGAATCTATGTCTTATTTAAATCCTAAAGTGAATTTTATTTTATTTTGTTTTAATAGGCAATTCAGGTTAGGGTCCAGCCTCAAGTTCTGACCCTCCTTCTGTGAAGTGTGGTACTAATACCAGTTCAGTTTTTAAAGACTTTGCAGGGCTATTTGAAGCTGTTGTGTATGTGTCACTCAGTGGCCATTTGGGGCCAGGATGACAGGCTAACCCATGGTACTACTCTCAAGCCATGTGCAGTTTAGAAGGGACTGTTCCCATATGGGAAACCCAGGAGCTCATATGGGAAAGTTCCCTCTTTTCTGAGATTTTCTGGCACTTTTGTCCCCCTGAAGCCCCACTTTTTGTCCTCTGGTTAGAAACTTGGGTCATTAGTTTTCCTTCTCTGTTGCATACTTCCCATGGCTGTACCTGAGTATGGAGACAGCAGTGGACAGACAAAGAGAGAGAAGAAAAAATGTTATGTTGCACCACCCTCTAGGGTCCCAGCTTCTCTCATCAGAGGGAAGACTTCCCTCCCCCAGAGCTTCAGGCCTTCTCCTTGCTCCATTGCTATTGCTACTGCCACCTGGGGAAGGAGAGTGGGAGAGAATGGAAAAAAGACCTAAAAACAGAAGCTTTTCCCACTTTCTCTGACCTTCAGGATTCCTCCCTGAAAACCTGGACTAGAACGTGAGGGTTTCTTTATGAGCTCTGCTTGGTTCTAGTGTGCACATCCAGGTTTCAGGCCTATACATCTAGGCCAGATGCCAGATGATACAGGAGGAGGTAGGTAGTGAGATACTCACTAGGGGTTCGCTGATACTACAGATTCTCATTTCTTTCCCCAATCCTCTCATTGTCCTCAGAGAGTTGCTCTATATGTTCTGTCCAGGGCTTATTGTCACATTCAGTGGGAGAAACAGTGTGGAGTGTGCTTATTCCAACTTTCCCAGAACAAGAACTTCTATATATACATATAGTAGAACCTCTGTAAGTTGACAACCTAAGGGTTGTAAGAAACTGGTCAATATGTGGAGGTTGCCAACATAAGGAACTAGACCTACTGTAGTGATATGTACATGTGGTGTGTGTCTGGTCTGTGAAAATTAGGTCAACTTAAGGAGGTTGACCTAAATTTAATCTAACATTCAAGTCTTCCCTCTGATGAGAGAAGCAGGGATCCTAGAGGATGGTGCAATACAACATTTTAATCCAACATTATCCATGGTTAGGGAACTTTGCCTTTAGCCTCCAGCAGTGCTGTTCTTCCTGTTGGATGGTTCCTTCTGGGCCACCTCAGGGCTGGGCTGAGGCTGGCACTGCTGTGATGGGTCCTCCTGAGGCTGGGCTACTCAAAGAAGCCCCTATCTCCTCAGGTCCTGGTTCCTGTCTTCACCTTCCCATTCCTTCCACTGAGCAGTCCGGGTCCTAATTAAGATGGCCTCTTTGCAGAGCTTGCCTGAGCCATGACAGAGCCTTAAGGAGAAATTGGAGTCTGGAATTCCTGGATGAGAAGTTTGGCCATGACTTAATAAGTAATAGGGAGCTGCTGAAGATTCTTGAGGAGAAGCATCATATAACCACCATCATTTAAATATTTGTTAAACACTATGTGCCATATACTATGCTATATATTTTTATAAATGTTATTGCATAGACCTTGCTATGCTAAATCTTCTAAGCAGGTTATGAGATAGATACTGGTTTTCCTTATTTTATAGATGAGAAAACAATTTCCACTTGGAAGTGGCAAATGATACTAACATTGAGGGGGGAATTTATCACCCAACCTTATGTGGAGAAAGAGAAGAAGTGGATGATCCCAGACTTCTGTAAGTTGGTGACCTTGAGCATTAATTTCTTCTTCTGCAAAAAGAAGATAACAATGGTCCCACCTTGCTGTGCAGACATGACCTGATTTATGGACTCAGCATGCTTCCCACTGTGGCAGGCGCACAGGAGGCACTCAGCAGCCTAACTGAACCAGCACATAGAGTTCTACTTGGCTTTCTGAGGATTGGCAGGTCTCCTGGACCAGACTTCATTTTTAGTGATAATTGGGTGCTTATTATCACCCAGAGATTTGGCTTGACAGCTATTTTACACATTACCAAGAAAAACAAGTAGCTGTGTCTTGGTGGCAGTCAGAGGGCCAACACATTAAAATTAGTGGGCATGACCCATGACTTCACCTACAGTCAAGTGTTTAAAGACCTCATCTCATCCCATTCCATTAAAATGCTACTCTTTCAATTTTTATAAAGAGACAAGGGAGAAAGGTAATAGGTTCTGGCCTCACTAAATGTGTGAGGTCGCACTTAAAAGCTGTTTTCACACCTTTGGTCAAGAGTTCAGGGACAATCCAGGCAGCAGAGAGAAGTAATGTCCTGCCAGTAATTTTCCAGTCTTGAGTGAGAACCCTAAAAGTACCTGCCTCTTATGACTGTGGAGGTGAGGAAATGAGATAATGTGTGTGGCATGGCCATGGGACACGCGGGTGCTTAACTGCCCTCCAAGATCTAGAGGAGATGATTGCAAATCCCTGCCCCACCTGTGCCCAACTTCAGATTTTTGGTGAAGCCCCAGGCACACCATTCATCACTTCCCTCCACTGAACTTTCCCTAGTTAGGTTTCTGATCTGACCCAGGCGTGGAACTCAGCTTCAGACACAACACACTGCACACTCACTCTACACATCCTAACACACGTGCGTATGTGCTCACACTCTCACACACACCCACATACTCTCACACATGTACAAGCTCTCTCTCTCTCACACACATATGATCTCACACACAGTACACAATCACACACTCATACTCACTTGCATTCGCATATACATTCACACGATCTCATGTACACACACACACACTCTCACACACTTAATTGCATAACCTACACTCTGGGAAATACTATTGTTCAGCACATAGTACCTATAGCATCCCGGGAAGCATCTTTTAAACACATGTATTAAATAAAACCCAGTTTCTGTCATTACCCTCTTGTAAACATTTCCACTCACAGATTATAACCCCTTAACCACACAGAGCGTTGGTGACGATCTGAGCATCCTCTTTTGACGTTGGTCTACAAACACCTCACTATGAGAACACTCACATATACCCCGCCCCCCACACACACACACACATCATCTGCTCATGACCTCGGTGTGTGTTCCTACTTCACTGAAACTCTGGAGATATGGAGAATATTCACAATAAAAACACAATAGTACAAAACCAAGTACAGACAGCTTGTTTTTTGTGGAGTCTTGGGCATTTCTGCCCCTTCTGGGTCTACTTCCTGCCACATTTCCCCTGCCTCTGTGGATGGATCCCTCTGCCTTCCTGTGGGCCCCACTAGGATGCTCTTCTCTAACGTAAAATAGTTTAGAACCTCCTGGGTTCTCATTTTCTACTTCCTAAATACACATGGTTCCTTCCCTGAGGACTTTCCAACCAGGAGTAAAATTCTATAAGCTGTTTTACTCTGCTGCTTCCTTCCCTGTCCCAGGGTTCCGTGGCCAGAGGCAGTAGTGGTGTTAATGTTCTAGTTGCTGCCTTGAGAGCAGGCCCACATCCATTACTGCTATTCCTGGGCCCAGTCCTGGCACAAAATATGCCCTGGATAAACCTGACCTAACTGGCTGACAGCACGAATCAGTTTATGATGCAAATTAGATCAGCATTCTTTTTTTTGTTTGTTTTGAGACAGAGTATTCATTTTGTTGTCCATGATAATGACTAATTATCATGTCATTAACTTAAATCTATAGTGAGGTCCACAACCCCCAAACAGCTCTCAGAGAGGCTCCTGGGAGGTCCACTTGTGTAGTAAGACTACGGTTCCAAGGCGACCCATGAGCCATGAGGCAGGCCTGACCCAGGGCTATGAAAGAGAACCTCTAGCCATAGCTTCATAGCTCACAGCAACCTCAAACTCTTGGGTTCAAGCAATTCTCTTTCCTCAGTCTCCCGACTAGCTGGGATTACAGGTGCCCACCACAACACCTATTTTTAGAGACAGGGCCTCAGTCTTGCTCAGGCTGGTCTGGAACTTCTGAGCTCAAGCAATCCACCCACGTTGGCCTCCCAGAGTACTAGGATTACAGGCAAGAGCCACCATACCTGACCCTAGCTCAACATTCTTGGTTATAATCCTGCTTAATTCATTGCCCCACCGTTTAGCTGTGGGCAAATCTTTTCACCAATGTGAGCTTCTATTTCATGACCTTTAAAATGGGGATAATGATACTATTCCCAGAGCCAAACTGACTGTGAGGTTAACGAAGCTAATGCTTGGGTAGCTCTCACTTCTAAAGCAATATCCGCTTTTGTACTGAATTTCATGTTGTAAATTTGTGTTCTTTTTCTGAAAAGGATCCTCAAATTGCGGAGGACAAAACCAGGCTGTTGGTGAAAGAAGTGAGAAGATATGTGTAAATGCTCAGCCTGGACTGTTCTGAGTGCCTCAGGCACTGGAAGCCACTGCAACAAGAGCCTGGGCGGTCTCAGCTTGTCTATGAAACGGACTGCTTGGCCTGAAGAATGGGCCTGCTTACTGGGACCCATGCCTGGCTCTCTCAGGCAGAGAACTCCTTTTGACTCAAGCAGATTAGAGCCTGTCTTCAGACACAGCCAACTCTGCAGAGGCTACTTTGCTTAAACCTTCTGCCAGTTCCCCTCCAGTTGACACGGGTAGAAGTGTTGCTACATAGATAGCTAGAAATCCCAGCTCTGCTGGGGAAAGAGGACAAGGGTGGCCCCAGGCCTCCATCTTGGTGCTTCCCACCTTAATTTTGTACCAAGTGATTGCTCCCATATGGGGAGGAGGACGTGAATGTCTACCAATCTACCAATCAGAACTTAGCATGCCAACTCAGCGCCTGTAGCTCAAGCAGATAAGGCACCAGCCACATAAACCTGAGCTAGCGGGTTCAAATCTAGCCAAACAACAATGATGGGTGCAACAAAAAAATAGCCAGGCATTGCGGCAGGCGCCTGTAGTCCTAGCTACTTGGTAGGCAGAGGCAGGAGACTCGCTTGAGCCCAGGAATAGGAGGTTGCTGTGAGCTGTGATGCCACAGCACTCTACCCAGGGTGACAGCTTGAGGCTCTGTACAAAAAAGAAAGAAAAAAGAACTTAGCATGCCCATAGAACTATGCAAAAAGATGGAGAAGAGCTCTAACCTAGCATCAGGAATAATGGAGTCTTAAAGGTGAATAGCTTTAAGACTAATTATCATGTCATTAACTTAACTCTACAGTGAGGTCCACAACCTGCAATGAGCTCTCAGAGAGGCTCGTGGGAGGTCCACTTGTGCAGTAAGACTCTGGTTCCAAGGCGACCCATGAGCCATGAGGCAGGCCTGACCCACGGCTATGAAAGAGAACCTCTAGCCATGACCTTTGTCTCTTTGCCTACGTCCTGCAACAAGTTCATTCACTGTTTCACAGTCTATGGTGAGTGTATCCTGCTTTGTAAGCTTTCTTACTCTGTAAACCTATCTTTCTCTTCCTCAATAGACTTTTTTCATACTTGCCTTACTTTGGAGTGTCTAGTCACTTTCAACCAAGAGCACTCCAAGAACTAAGGACCAGGCAGCTGCCTGAAACCTAACAGTGTCACAGCCCCCTCTGTTCCTATTGATGGAAAGGAAGCCATGCTCTGTAAAATAATTTAGAGAGGTTTATTCTGAGCCAAATTTGAGGACCATGACCTGGAGCCACACCCCAAAAGTCTTCAGCAGGTGGACTTGCCATGGTGGGGTGACAGTTTGATTTTACACATTTCAGGGAGGCAGGAATTACAGGTAAAGTCACAAATCAGCACTTGGAAGGTACACATGAGTTGCCCTGGAAAGGAGGCACAGCTTAAAGCGGGGTGTGTTACAGGTTATAGATGGGTTTAAAGATAATTTAACTGACAATTGGGTGAAGGAGTTTGGCTTTGTCTAATAGACCAGAAATCAGCAAAAAGGAATCCTGAGAATTAAGATAAAGGAATCCTGGACATGTGCCCAGACCCAAGTGGCTTATTGTGTATATTGAGGACCTGCAGGTAAGTCTTCATAGCCTTAGCCTATTAATGAGTCACAAAGGCCATCTCTAAGGGAGGGGACAAGTTGGGGCTTATCTGATCTCCTTTCTCATGGCTAGCTAGCAACTCAGTTTTAGGGCATCCTCTTAGCCAGAAGGCAGCCAGTCATATGCTGGGGGAAGCCTTGAGATTTTATTTTAGTTCATATTCCCTTTGTCAGGGCCACTTGGGACCTGACCTGCTGTGATTAATTCCCGTGTTCTACTTCCTAGACCTCAGGTACACAGAGCTGAGGTATGATGGGTCACTAGCCTTCACTATGATATTGCAGTTCTCCTGGTGAGTCACAGCTCCTAGGACTGGCTGAGGCATTGGGGAAGGTATGGAAGTAGCAAGGGGGAAACAGTAGTTTCCGTGGAAAGGAATGTCTGAGGTCGGGACAACAGCGAGAACTTCATGTGTGGCCAGCGGGCCAATCCCTGCACAGCAGTGTCTGCAACCCCTTGGGGCTTCTCCTGGGGCTTGCCCCTTTACTCTCCAGGTGGCCATTGGCTGTGGAGAGGCAGCAGGCATGAGTCAGCAGGGATTTGCCCTTCAACACCAGCAGGCAAATCAGGGTTGAGCCTGGTAAATAAAGCAAATAAGAAAGGCTTTTTATTGATAAGTAGGTTGTCCATTGTGACTAAGATGGTGGGTTTGGGACTGGAGTAAAGGGTGTCTTTGTTGAGAGGTGTTTGCTACCATCAGAATGGTGTCAGCATGGGCAGCTGGTGGCAAATTACCAGTGGGTGTACCCTAGGACACCCTTTGATCTGGACTTAGGAGGTTGGTGTAGGTGGCAGAGTCAAGCTAGAGGTTGACTCAAGGGCTCTAAGCAGCCCTGTGGACCATGTCCAGTGTTCTCAGCAGGGATATGATGAGCCTGGGGCTCCTCACCTGGGATGCAAAGCTGCCCCCAGCTCCATAGTTCCGCAGAACCCTGTGTCTCCCACCCCCTCATACCATGAATGTGACTGGGTGTCCATGGAATTCCTAGGCCAGATTGCCTCTGTGTGATCGGGGCAAGATGGCCAGAGCCTTTTCTGGGGGGTTTTCTCTCTCAGGTACTCTGCTTTACAAAGCTAGGTTTTTGGAGATGGCAAAATTAAAAGCCACAGAGAATCCGGCCCATCTGATTTGTGAGTGCTGAACCTCCAGGCCTGCCCTTGTGCTTCAGGTCACTGCCATGGGCTATGGGGCCATGAGCTTCCTCAGAGCAAGTCCCATAGGGGACAGCCTCCTTGTCTCAGGAAAAGAGAATCACCTGCATGGCCAACTTTCTTGGGAACAGCGAAATCGGACACAATGTTACTAGTCCTGAAGAGGGGGCTCCTAGGTGCCTCAAAGGCAAATAGAAATTTCTGGATGTACTAGACATTACCAACAATTCTAACCACTCTCCTGCCTCCCAGCAACAGCCCCTGTTCTATGGGAAGGGGCCTTTTCTGCTCTGGCCATCCCGGCTCAGCCTAGCCCTGCACTACCCATAACCCAGGTAATCTGAGGTAGCTCAGAGGTGGAAAAGGTGGTGAGGAGGAAGTGGCGAGACTTTGATCCAGGGGTGGTTGGAGTTAGACTTAAGCAAGTGGATTTTTCTAACTCAGCCCCTCTCCCCCTCCACCCAGCATGTGCTAACTCCTTTAGAATAAATCAAAGTGGGAAGAACACCTCTCCCAAACAGATCTTGCCTGTTGAAAATCCTTCAAGTTTCTCGTATTGTAAAGAACTCTTTTCTCTTCCCTAATACTGTTTGTATTAAAAACTTCCTTTGATAACAAAGGGCTTCCAGGTTAATTTGCAATCTAAGGTAGAATTGCCTCCCTGAGAGTAAAGGGAAGCAGATCAATATGACTCATTTAACAGAAACTTTATAAAGTCTCTGTGTGTGGTCCGTTTAGGTCCAGCATGGAACACTTGGACTGTAACAGCTCACGTTGCTGCAGCCAGAGCAGGCTGGATGTCAAAACACAAGAAGTAGCACAGAACTTATGATTTGTTCTCCAAATGGCCTTTTCCAGGTTGTACTCAACCCAGAAGATTTTCCTGACATGAATCTAAGGACAAGAAAACTCTTCCCAGAGACACAGTTTGGACAGAGAGGGGAGGGTGGGGAGCATTGGGGAGCATGCAGCCATCCTAGGGTCTGGCAGCCAAGCTTACAGAGCCCACTTCTCAGCCTCTATATCTTCGCAGACCTGTGCAGTAGCACGTAGCGGCCAGGGAAGCAGGGCTTCTGAACACCAGGCCTAGAAACCCTGGCCTTTGAGAAACTGTAGCCAGAGAGAAGGACTTCTCTCTGCTATTGGATTTGGAGCCCTAGTGGAAGGGGCAACCATCCAGACTAGATAGGAGGGCAACACTAATGTACAGGCCCAGATGATACATAGAGTGAAAGAAGATACTGTCAACTGGCAGGGACGAAACCTTAACCACAGCCCCACCCAGCCAAGGTCTTTACCAACCGTTGGTGGGGGGAGGAGCTGGAGGTGACTATGAAAGACACATGTATTTACTTGCCCTTGGTACCTGCGTGTGGAAGTCAATGATTTGATCAGGGGTATATAGTTTATTCTGCAGTATGGGATTGGCCACAGGAGTATAATTTAATTAGGGCTGTTCTGCATGCAAATTTGTCTAATTTGAAGCTTATTCCTCTCCCTTGGGCAGGGAAGTCTCTAGGCCTCTGATGAGTAGGTAGGAAATTGGGTCATCTGTGGACAATGTAAGAATGCAGATGACATGAATGATCAGTGCCTACCTGTGGCTTCACCTGGGCTTTGCTCCAGAGCCAGTGCACTATCAGGCATACCAGATATATAACTGTCACTGTGGGTTCCGTGTGGCCCTGTGTGCACAGGAAAAATGGATTTCAAATTATGAATCCTTTTCCAGGTCAAGTTTGGGGTAGTTGGGGGTAATTTTGTTTTGGGGTTCATTTCCCCAGAGCACAGCAGGGCACCTGGCTGTGGAGCAGGAGGCATGTCTCAGAGCCCACAGACAGTCTGTATTTGGGAATGCTCATGGCACTGGCACAGATGAAAGTCCATTTGTATCCACAGTCAAGAAAAGAATAGCAGTAGATACCCAATAACAGCTTTGGGGATATTAGAAAGAGGGCATGGCTCACGCTGAACAACAACTTTGAACTAAATGAGCAGCATTAACAATAAAAAGGTGGGTGGTGGGGAAGAAACAGCTGCTTGTTCATGTTAACAGTTTATGAAATGTGGTACAGAAAAGGGAATAGGATGTGATTGAAAAGCGAACTGGTGAACAGAAAAATAATGTAGGTTATGTTTTAAACTAATTTTTAAAATTAATGTTGGTATGAGTTTCCTATTGCTGCTGTAACAAATTATCACAAACATAGCAGCTTATAACAACACTAATTTATTATCTTACACTTTTGGAGGTCAGAAGTCCAAAATGGTTCTTAAAATCAAGGTGTCAGTAGGGTCACCTTCCTTCCAGAGGCTGTAGGGGAGAACCCTTCCCCCAAGTCTAGAGGCTGCCCATGCTCCATGCCTTCTGGCTCCTTCCTCAGCAATTTAGCCTCTCTCTTTCTCTCTCTCCCTTCCTTTCATCAAATCTCTGGCTCTGATTCTCTTGCCTCTCTCTCAAAAGGACTCTCATGATTATACCAGATAACCAAAGATAATCTCCCCATCTCAAGAACCTTAATTTAATTATGTCTGCAAAATCCCTTTAGCCATGTTAGGTAACATCTCCACAGGGTCCATGGATTAGGTCATGGATCTTATGGGAAAGATGGTGTTATTCTGGCTACCATGATTTAAAAATGATTGTCTCTTTTTTTAAAAGTATCTTATTTTAGAATAGTTTTTAGGTCTATGGGAGAGTTATAAAGACAGTGCATAGAGTTGTGAGTCTTGTGAAAATATTTTTATATCTCTGGTTCAGATTGTACAAATGTTTTCACAATAAAAATTATTTGCAAACCATCTGTTAAAGCACTTTGAGTTCTTTGGAAGAAAGGTGCTGTTGAGCACAAGTTGTTTGTGATACCACTGGCCTCCTTTAGAGGAAGGTCAGGTGGTATTCACTGGTAGGAGCTGCCTCTTCCTTCCCAGGGGCTTCATAGATTGAGTCCTCAAGGAGCACGCCCAAACCTCAGGACCACTGATGCCTCTTAATGCAGTTTTGGCAGCTTTCCTTACTTGTTAGGAAATACATTCTACTCCAGCAAGTTCTTCTCTGTGTCTCTTGGTCCTTGTTTTCCTTTATTGTTGCCTTGGGCACTTCTAGGCATTTGCTGCCTATAACCGGCCAGGCAGGTGGCACCTGGGCACCTGAGTCTGGTGAGCAGCCATCCTCGGGGATGCTTGCCAGGAGGTGTGGGGAACATGGAGCTTCCTGCAGCTACCTCCTGCTGAAGGATTCGCTTCTCCTTTTTGCTACCTATCTGGTTCTGGTATCAGAGCTAACCCTGTTAGTGACTTGAGGCTACTGGTTGGCAGGATGACTTCCAAGCCCAGGCATGCATCACAATCACACCATTGTGCTTTGTCAGAAATACATACATCAAAAAGGAATCAGAAATATATATACCAAGAAATGAATCAGAAGGTTTTGTTGCCCAGGAAAGCAAAACATTACTTACAGAGTGATGGAGACAAGTCTAAAGGACCTAAGAGCCAATTTGAAGGCTAAATCTGGGACAATTTGATCACTAGTCACAGCTACTCAAGAGGGTGAGGCCAGAGGATCTCTTGGCCCCAAAAGTTTGAGGTTGCTGTGAATGATGATGACACTGCACTCTACCCAGGGAGATGGAGTGAGACTCTGTCTCTAAAAAAAAATAAATAAAATAGTGATAGTAATGAATTATAAAGCACTGAAAAAAATCCTGTCCTCCCAGCTTGTGATCTAGTGGTGACTTCAGTCTCCCTAGAGGTAGCTCTGGGGGTCTCAGAGTCTGGAAGAATGAGAAGGACTTTGTTGGGTGGATAAGGGAAAGGAGGACATTTGAGACCAAGGACAATGCACAGGTGTGGAGGTTTGAGAAAGCTTGATTCCCTTTCAGAACTCCTGTACGGGGCTGGGCATGGCTGGTACATGGGAGGGCAGGGCTTGAAGGTGGCCAGCCTCAGAGGTGAGATTTTATTGTGCAGGCGAAGCAAGCACTGCAGGGTGGCAGCAGAGACAAATGATGTGACTGCTGACTCCACACACATGTGGTGGGCTTTGGCCCAGGCTGTTCTATCCATTGAGCAGTGTTATCTTCACCACAACCACACTGGACAGAAAAGGAAGCGGCAAAGGAAGACCAAGGGACTTCTGGGTCACACTGCTGACAAGCCGGGATCAGTCTGGTTCCAAAGTGTGCACTTGTAACTCTTGGCTTTAGTGCTTTGCTTGCAACTGGTCAAAAGCCTTGGCCTCACCTGGGAACTTGTTAGAAATTCAGAATTTTACGCCACATCCCAGATCCATGGACTCAAAATCTGCATTTTAATTTCATACCCAGGAGATTCATGGGCACCCAGAAGTCTGAGGAGTGCTGGTGTAATAAGTCTCTCCAATGTCCTATTGGTATCTTGGACACCTGAGTCTGGTGAGCAGCAGGGTATCTTGGAGGGTAACAGGGGGTGGGAAATTGGCAAGATCAGGTAAAGGGCTGCTGTGCTCCCTGGGAGAGGGGGCGGGCCCAGGGTGCTGGACAGCCCTGTGCTAAAGTTTTCTCTCTGCATGTAGAGGCTAAGTTCCCATGGAGCAATCCTGAAGGCCTACACAGATCTGGCATGTCCCCCTGTCAGTGGCAAACAAGTATGGGCTGACTTTGTGGAGGAATCCACAGGTTAACTCTGAACCTGGGGTGGTGAGATGCCCCCCCCACACCTGCAGTCCCAGCACCCATCCTCTGAACACAGATCTTGCTTCACAGGGATTCTTGGGTTTCAGGGAGCTGTCTGCATCCTCTGTTCTTAATGTGCTCTTGGTGGAAGAATGACCAGATTACCCCCAAATAAGGCAAGCATGAAACAATTACTGAGGAAGAGAAAGATAGGTTTAAGAACGTTTACAAGGCAAAACATATTTGCTATAGATAGCAACAGGCCCCCATTGTCCCAAGAAAAGACCTTGGTTATGGCCTAGGGCTCTGTTTTATACTGCCTGCATTGGGCTCTCCTTGTGGTTTAGAACTCACCTTGGGGCCAGAGTCTTATTGTGTATATGGACCTCCAATAAACCTCCAAAAGCCCATGTGGGGTGGTGAACAGCAAGCCAATGACATGATAATTAGCCTTCAGGCTACTCTGGGTCATCTTCAAGACTATTGTACCTGTACTGCTTGGCCTGTGGGCTAGAGAGTCCTCTGCATCCCTTTCGCAGTTGAAACATTAAGCTCTGATTAGTAGATTGGTAGAGCGGCCCCTCCTCCCCAAGTGTGAGCAATCAGGGTTTAGAGGCGCGGCACTGATGTGGGGGGTCTGGGCCCCTGCCCTTGTCCTCTTTTCCTAGAAGAGCTGGATTACTAGCTATCTACCTAAGAGGATCACTACCCTTCCCCCGGCCACTCCAGCCACTTCCTGTGCTCAGCTGGCCCCACTGGCTTAGTCACTGCAGTGGTAGGTGTGAGTAATGTAAGTGCTGCTGGCTGGAACATGGGAGGTGCCCATGGGAGCCCACACAGTAGACAGGCCACCTGTCCCCTGAAGAGGCTTGGCACATCACTCATCACTAAAGAACACCAATGGTCACTGTTAATGATCTCACACTGGGGGAAAAAAAATAGCCCAAAGTAGCAGTAACTACCGTAGAACTGGTGATCTATTCTAAGGATATTAGTCCAACTGAGAAGGCTGGCGTGTTAATCAATAGCAAATGACTGGTGTAATTTCTTTGAGCTTCAACATTCACTGATAATACACACGTTGGTTTCATTTTCTTGTTTGTTTTTTGTTTCTTAAGACAGTCTTACTCTGTTTCTCAGGCTAGAGTGCTGAGGCATCATCATAACTCACAGCAACCTCACACCCCTGGGTTCAATGGATCCTCCTGCCTCAGCCTCCAGAGTAGCTGGGACTACAGGGGTGCCAAAATACCCAGCTAATTTTTCTGTTTTTCATAGAGATAGGTCTTGCTTTGCCCCACTGGTCTTGAACTGCTGACCTCAAGCAATCCTCCCACCTCAGCCTCTGAGAGGGCTAGGATTACAGGTGTGAGCCACCAACCCCGACCCACACATTGTTAAAGAAGGACATGGTCTTTACATCAAACAACCTTGGGCATAGTCTTTTGTTGTTGGTAAGTGGTCCTGGTGGTGTTCTGGTCTGGCAATGTGCCCAGATGAATGCTGCTATGCATTTCTCTTCCCTTGTTAGGATTTTGATTCTGAGGATTTGACAGTGAATTAGAAAGTCATTTCCATTAAAGACAATTCTACTGCTCGAGGGGAATAGCCACCATGTCATTTTGATATTCCCCAAACTCAATCATAATTAATATTAATAATAATTACTAGCATGTATTGATATTGCCTCCCTATAAGTTTCTGATGCCATTAAGTTGCCTCAAAATTCCCTAAGAAAGGGGAGAGACCTGGCTCTGCCCCCTCCTGTGTGTCTTTTCCCTCCACTGAACCCTTTGAGAGCAGGGA
>CAUYQV010136269.1:0-53268 GCA_963574575.1 Galagoides demidoff | reverse complement strand
AAAAATAGAGTAGTAGATTTATGAATCAGGATAGAGAACCAAGAGATGATCCCAGCTACTTATCATCATTTTATCTTTGAGAAGCCTATCAAAAATATTCAGTGGGGGAAAGATTCCCTATTTAACAAAATGGTGCTGGGTTAACTGGCTCTGGTGACCTGCAGAAGACTGAAACTGGACTCTCACCTTTCACCATTAACAAAGATTGATTCTCACAGGATAATAAATTTAAACTTAAGACATGAAAGTACAAAAATACTAGAAGAGAGCACAGGGAAAACACTTGAAGAAATTGGCCTGAGAGAATATTTTATGAGGAGGAGCACCCAGGGATTTGAAGCAACACCAAAAATACATTACTGGGATATTATCAAACTAAATGGTTTTTGCACAGTAAGTAAGGCAAACATTCAGACAACATTCAGAATGGAAGATATTTGCAGGTTATGCTTCTGACAAAGGTCTGGTAACCCAAATTTACAGATAACTCAATCTAATCAATAATAAAAGAATAAATAACCCCATTTCTACATGGGAAGAGACGAACAGAAACTTTTCTGATGAAGACAGGCGCATGGCCTACAAACACATGAAAAAATGCTCATCATCCTTAATCATCAGAGAAATGCCAATAAAAACTACTTTGAGATATCATCTAACTCAGTAAGATTAGCCCACATTATAAAATCCCAAAAGTACAGATGTTGGTGTGGATGCAGAGAGAAGGGAATGCTTCTACGTTGCTGGTGGGAATGCAAGTTAATAAGACCTTTTGGAAAGAAGTTTGGAGAACACTCAAGGAACTAAAAGTAGACCTGCTGTTCAATCCTACAATTCCTCTACTAGGTATATACTGAGATAATCAAAATTTATTCTATAACAAAAACATTTGCACCAGAATGTTTATTGCAGCCAAAATCATAATAGCTAAGACTTGGAAAAATCCCAAGTGCCCATTGACCTATGAATTGATTAACAAATTTTAGTATATGTACACCATGGAATACTATGCAGCCATAAAGAAGATGGAGACTTTACATCTTTTATGTTTACCTGGATGGAGCTGGAACATATTCTTCTTAGTAAAGTATCTCAAGGATGGGGGAAAAGGTATCCAATGTACTCAATACTACTTTTAAATCAATATATAATCACCTACACACCCATATGAATGGCAAAACATAACTATAGTCCAGAAAGTAGAAGCAAAGAGGGAGGGGACATGGGAGGAATGAGGATATCTGGCAGGGACCTCACCTAATGTGCATTATTCAATGGTACATTTCAAAACTATTAAGAAATGAGTATAATTGCGATGGATGTGTTACTTAGTTCAATGTAAGCTTTTCACATTGTATACCAAAGCAATACACTGAAGCCTATAAATGCATCAATGTACAAATTTATGATTTCATAAGAAATAATAATGATAAAAAAGAAAAGAAATTATCTGAGTATGGTGGAGCACACCTGTAGACCTAGCTACTTAGGAGGCTGAGGCAGCAGGATTGCTGGAGCCAGGAGTTTGAGGTTGCTGAGAGGTATAATGCCATGGTACTCTAGAATGGGGCAACAGAATGTCTGTCTCAAAAATAAATAAATAAATAAATAATCAAATAGTTTAAAAGTTTATATCTTCATAAAGAACTCATGCAAGTTGATAAGAAAAATAGACAGGTATCAAAAATAAATGGGGTAGGAATTCAAAGAACCAATTTTGGTTCGTGCAGTCATCAAGTGAATAAATGCTCAATCTCAAGGGTCATGAAAGAAATGTGTATTCAAGCAATATAATGCTTTTTCTCCAAGGAAGCCACAAAAAAACCAAAATCAACACACAAACACAAACAGATACACACACACACACCCCTAATCTCTTTTTAAAAAAGTAATAATCATAAAGACAGTTGGTTAAATGAAGGCATTCATATATTGCTGGCAGGAGTGTAAAATTCATTCAGCTTTTCCAGGAAATTACTTGAAAATACACATTAGCATCCTTCAATATTTTACTACTTTGCCCAATGATAATCTTGATAGAAAATATTTGAGGAATTAAGTCATTAGTTCATTGTCAACTGGAAAATTGGAAGTAAAGTTGAACTACAGCATTTCATGGGGTTGATGAGTTTAGAGAAACATGGAAACAATACAACAAAACCATTTCCAAAAGACAGGACCACAGAATATGTGCCCTCTGCTTCTAAAATGTCAATGCAAAGGTAGTCAGTAAAAGAAAGGCTGGACAAGACAAGAAATTAACCCCAACTTCTCCTAGTTTCTCTTTATGTATGTATGTATTTTCTATGAGGCCATACTAGTTCCCACCTTCTTTATTTATTTATTTCAAGAGGCAAATTTCACTCTGTGGACCAGTCTAGAGTGCAGTGGCACACTCATAACTCACCGTAACTTTGAACTTTTGGCCTCAAGGTATCCTCCCGCCTCAGCCTCTCAAGTAGCTGGGATGGCTGGGTGCAGTGGCTCACACCTGGAATCCTCTGAGCAGGCCAATGAGAGGCCAAGGTGGGTGGATTGCTTGAGCTCACAAGCCCAAGACCAGCCTGAGCAAGAGTGAAATCCCATCTCTACAAAATAGTCAGGCATTGTGGCAGACTCCTGGAGTCCCGGCTACTCAGGAGGCTGAGGTAAGACAATCACTTTAGCCCAAGTGTTGGAGGTTGCTGTGACCTATGACACCATAGCACTCTCCTGTGGGCCACAACATGAGATTCTGCCTCAAAACAAACAAACAAACAAACATAAAAACCAATGTAGCTGGGACTACAGGGATGTACCCACCCAGACTTTTCACTCTCCTCAAGAGACACTGGTGAAAATATAGTGACTTTTCCCAACCCCTCCTAAATTACTCAGTGAACGGCCAGCTATTGACATACACTTTGAAAGAGAAATTTCTCCTTGAATCCAAAGAGCATGAACTATAACTAAGGATACAGTAATATATGTAGATATAATGAAAAGTGTAGTTTGATAAGTATATTCTTTTTTTTTTTTTTTGCAGTTTTTGTCTTGGGCTGGGTTTGAACCCGCCACCTCCGGCATATGGGGCTGATGTCTTACTCCTTTGAACCACAGGCACCACCCGATAAGTATATTCTTAATTGAGACTTTTTATAAGTAAACATCTGTAACTACTGTATTTTATCTAATCCTGATCAATATTGTCTTTTTGGTTCTGGAAATACTTGATGATGCGGGAATGGTAGAAATGTCCAGGGATGTATTTCAAATCAAGAATGGAACCTCTACTTGTTGTCAACAGGTCAGTTTTGCTTCTTTTTCCATTTGAAATCCTTGCTAGTGACTCTACTTGGGGGTACGCTGTTGATCCTCCTATGACTTCTTTTCAGAAACAGAGAATAGAGTGTGGGGGATTGAAGTTGAGTTTTTCAGATAAACTACTTCAACTTCAATGACAGTTCTGCACATGTGAAAGCCTGCTTGCCTGCACAGCAGCAGTTGGACCTAACAGTGTGGATTGTGCCTTCACTGGGAAAGTTCTGTATGCCCATCACCATGGTTATGTGAGTGATCTTGCCCCCTCCTTCTGCCACTAGCCATATCAATATGGGAAACCTCAAGAGTCACCTCAAAGGTATGTTCATACTGACCTGTGATCCGCTATGCTCCTTCACAATGACTAGTCAGAGTATTTCTCAGAATATTTGTTTTACAAAATTATCCTCTGCATTTTCTCATGGGTGGTTATAGTGTGTTTGTGGTTTTGTTTGATGCCCCAATGTAGATATTGGATTCTCCTGTCAAACAGGTTCCCGTATCCTATCCTGTGCCCTATCCTGTGATCCTCAAACACCACTCAATTAGATGTCCCCTAAATTGGAAAATATAGGAACATCTATTTCAGTGTCATTTTAACTTAACAAAGTGGCTGCTAAATTCATTCATTTTAAAAATTTGGAGGAAATCCTAAAGGCAGGAGATGACTTTGTGGGTTTGCACATGTTAAACTCTTATTTTTTACATATCTTTTCCTGAAATGTGTGCTGAGCTCAGAAAACTTCTGGTATGTCATTTCTGTTCATATGTAAATTTAAGGAACCAACAAATCTCAATGTGTGTTCCCTGGTGTCACTATATAAACAAAAAACACACATTGACTTCAATTCTGTTGAGGCAGGTCAGATAAGTAGTCAAAGAGGCAGAGGGGGTTACCAGTTTCTTTCAATAAACTACCAAAGCACCAGCCCAGATGGCCACTCTTCCAGTGAATTCTCCCTAGCTGCTTACTCAGGTGTAATGAGTGGTAGGAAAGGTTATTGTTTATGAAAACATCATAGGCAGTTTTTTGCAATGTCCTACAGTCTGAGCACACTTGGGGGACAAGCAGACACTGGTCATTCAGTGTGGTTACCCCTAGGGGCAGCTCGCAGCGTGACAGTACTGGGGGAGGAAGGCCACAGATGTGATACCAATACCCTCAGAGGATTTCCTTTAGAGGGAACAGGGCCACATTAGGAATGGAAGATGTGTCAAGTGGAGGAGACAGCATGTGTCATGATCAGGGAAACCTCCTTATCCAGCCATGTCCTCCAGGGCATCAACTTGGATTCCCCTTGAACAATGGATAGGAAAATTGGAGAAAGAGAGTCAGGGCAGCTCTTGCATCAGGAGTCTAGGATATGACCGAGAGGTCCCAGCCATCAGAGGTCTGTGCCTCCCATGGAACCATGTACACTTCCCATGCCAGATCCATCACTCATTCATGATGTGATGCTAAAAGCCACTTAGCTTCCCTAAATGTCACAACCACTCTGTAGAAAACAGAAGGTACAGCACCTCCTCTGCCCACCCACAGGCTAATGGGATCACAGGTCATAATGCCAGATGTTCCCTAACAGCTGCAGCACATCATACCCACAGAAGGGATGAGAAATCAACCCCCTCTGCCCTAGAGTGATGCAAGCACCCTACCTGGTGTCTGGTTTGTTCCCCCTGCCATTTAGGAAACACAGAGGACAACTAAGGGACCAGTCCTCTTCCTCATGATTCACCTGGATTGAGTCATTTTAGCCTCCTCATGTCATAACAACAAATAAGCCAATTACTATTGTCATATGACAGTGCGGACAACTGAAGACAGAGGGATCTCATGACATCCTCAGGTGTAGGTGCCTGTCAATGTGGGCTTGGAACCTGTCCCTAACTCTGTACCACCAGCAGGCTCTCTGGCTCTCTGCTCTGCTGCCTTTCTGTGTGGTCTCAATGCCATAAAGACATGGCCCACACAGGTTCCCTGAACCCTACGATCTCCCTGAAACCCAGCTTTCATCAGATGGCTCTGCTTGGAAGTCAGTAAACAATGGAATCAGATGTGTTCAAACTCACAATCAAATTTTGCTAGTTCTCTCTGGACTTCTGTCAGGAAGGTGCCTACAGTTGTCCCTATTGTGAAGGCGTTCTTTACTGACAGTATCACTCCCTGTCCCCCACTCAGAGCAGAGCATTGTACTGCATCAGATTTGGTCACCTGAAAAAATTACTGTGGCCATGAAGGTTATTCAGAATAGTGATTGGGGATTACTTGGTGTCCTGTATGTGAGACAAACCCATGAAGAGTGTAAGCTGTGTTTTTCATGGAGCAATATTTTAATTTTCCTCATCATAAGTGCTGCTGCCACCACAGAATTCAATATACATTTTGAAAGTCAAGATTGGTTCACATTCAATGGCAGCCAATAATTCAAGTTCATGTCCAGATACTACCTGATTATTGACCACTGGCATCAAAATATCTTGCTGGGCCATGCTTGGTGGGTGAGGCCTGTAATCCTTGCCCTTTGAGAGGCTGAGGCAGGAGGATCACTGGTGTCCAGGAATTTGAGGTTGCAGTGAGCTATGATGACACCACCCACACTCTAGCTTTCTAGCCAGGGAGGTAGAGTGAGACCCTATCCTCCCTGCATCCCTGAGAATATCTACCTGAAACAATGCTGCTAACTGATGATTTTTAATAAAGGCATTATCTCATCTAGAAGAGTTTGGGATTGACATCAAAATGGATCAGAGTTCCCTTATCATTCTTTCCTCTCTCCCTCATGTCCTATTTGCAACTATCAATAACATCTTCACTTACTGGGATACATTTGTTACAATTAATCCAAAACTTGATACCTGATTCTTTAAAGCAGGGGTCCTCAAACTTTTTAAATAGGGGGCCAGTTCATTGTCCCTCAGACCTTTGGAGGGCCAAACTATAGTTTAAAAGGACAGGCAGCGGCTAAGCAGGACAGGCAGCAGTGGCAAAAACACCTGGCAGGCAGGATAAATGTCCTGGCCGGGTCGCATGTAGCCTGCGGGCCATAGTTTGAGGATGCCTGCTCTAAAGAGAATCATTTCCATTCAGGTTCATTCTTTCTGTTGGGCATTTCTGTCAAGTGTGACATGCTCAAAGCCCTGTTGCACTCTCGCTGACCTCAAAGTCCCCTTATTTTAGTGCTTTATCTCTGTTGTTGGTCCACAGACCCTGGCAACTATGGAGATTTTCACCATTTTTGTGGTTTTGCATTTTCCAGAATGTCATGTAGTGGAAATGATATCTCATGGAGCTGTTTTAGACTATGATTTCACTCATCCCTATATATTGAATGTTCCTTGATCTTTCTGTGATGGCTTGCGTAGGTCTAACACTTCATCTGTTTATCACCTTTGTTTCAGCAAACCAATGTTTCTCCTGTCCCTGCTGCCCTTCAATCATCCCAGATGTCCCACCCATCCCTCTCTATCCCCAGCCTGTTCCCCTGACCTCACTCATGCCACCTCCTCACCTCTGGTACCCCCTGGACCTATTTAGGTCATCGACCCCTTCTCATCTGGTCCCTGCTTACCCTCACTGTTGCACGGCCTGGTGGCCCCCCTCCACAGCCCCCTCCCAGCCCCCTGTTTCTGTCTGGTGGCCCCCATCCACTGCTGCCTCCCAGCCCCCTGTACCTGTCTGGTGGCCCGCATCCACAGCCCCCTCCCAGCCCCGAACCCCTGTCCACCTATAATTGCCTTGCATCCATTTTCTGGTGGCATTCAAACAGAATTGCCCCAGAGCCACTGGCCAAGCAACCCTCCCCACCTGCATCCTGCCTACTTCACAGGCTGCATTGGTGGTGGTAGCCCGTTGGGTTGCAAATCCAACAACAGGATGTGGGGCCATTGCTCAATGCCTGTGATGGACTGGCCATGGACTGGAAGCACAGGCAAGGACTTTGCTCTGCAGCATCCCTTTTTCTTGGTGGAAGTGAGAGATATCCCTCAGCAAAATGGGTCTTTTCCCCTGGTTTCCAACATCATGGGTTTCTGTGGCCTCTGATGCTGCTCAGACAAGAGGCCTGTCCCTAGCCCATGTCACCTTCCCCATGAACTTGTACCTCCTCCTCTGAGATATTCTTTCTCCTTGGCAGGTGGACCGCAGGCTAGCATCACTAGGTGATGTAAAATGGGCAGGATGCAGATGGGGAGGGTTACCAGGCTAGTGGGTGGGGTTGCCTGGCCTCTGGCTCTGGGGCAATTCTGTAGGAGCGCCATCAGAACAGGGGCCCAAGGTAATTGCAGGTGGGCAGGAGCCCAGGGCTGGGTGGGGGCTGTAGAGGGGACCATCCTCAGACCAGCTGCCTCCCTAACCTGATGGTCGACCACCACAGCCCACTTCCACAGGTGTCATTACTTCAATAAAGTCAACCAAGTCTTCTCCATGTTTGAGTACTAAGTCATCCAAATTTGGTTTCTATTTTCCAACTTATAGGACATCTGTGCTCTTGCTCATGACATTTTCAGTGCTAGACAGTCCCAGGTGGCTCATGGCGACTGTGCCAGTCATCTCAACTCTAGAACTGGGTTGGACCCCGTGGGAGAAACAGGGGCCTATTTTGCGGCTCCCTTCAACTTCACCTCCCACCTGCTCCTCTCTTGCCAAAGCATAGCCAGCCAACTTGTGTTTTCTCACCTTTCCCATTTTGAGCACCACTGGCTCTCATTTGTCAGCCACTGGCACACCTTGGCTTCTCAAGCCCTTTGTCACTCCATTCCGGCCACCTCCCACATGGCCTTCCCACTGTGGAGCCTACTCAGGATCTCACCACCTGGACCATCCCCTGCAGCTCCTGGCTCTGGGACAGCTTCAGTAATAATGAAAGTGTGAAACTCTAGTCCTAATGGCCAACACTTGCTGAGCATATAAGCCAGCCTAACCTTAACCATATGCATAAGGATGCATCATCTTATGTAGTCCTTCTGACCATGAGATGGCCGTTCATTTTATGTGTCATTTTGTACTTAAGGGCTGACCCTCATGAATACAAGCTGTGAACACTGACAGGGCCAGCCTGTATTCAAGGTTGTGATTAGAGTTTTGGGGTCCCTTAGGCAAAAGCCCTGGGGATGTCCTAGAGGGTTGAGCCAAGTTTAGAAAGAGTTCCACTATTTTTCTTACAAGGGGATCCTGTTGTGTTCCCTGAAACATGCCGACATGTTGCTTATGCTCCACTACTCCTCACCACCTCCCAACCTCCAGGAACCAGTCATTGCACTTGCAGGGAGGAGGCACAGGTGGGGGTCACCTGCTGCTCCACAGTGGGACCAACAACATCTGGCTTGCCCTGCAGAAGCAGGCAGAGGCTGCTGGAGGGCAGACTCATCCCACACTCTTGCATCCCACCCCTCTGTGAGCCTGCGCACAATGACCCTCTGAGTTGGGGACCTGAGTCTCCATCAGCAGGAGGTGCTGGCCGGGGTAAGGAGTACTGTGGGCTGGGAGGGCTGGGGAGCTCCTCTCACACCAGCAGCCTGGCTGTCCAGCCTGGCTAGGGTGCCCACTGCACCCACAGGAGCACCAAGTGGAGAGAGTGCCTCTGTCCTGCCTGAGGAACCCCTCTCTGGGTGACTCTGGCATGAAATCCAGTCTTCTACCCCTGCTCCTTTCCTGCTAACCAACTCTGGCACTTGTTCCCCTCCTGTGGGGAGGGAGGGGATGGCTCTGCCATCAGACAACAAGGGCAGCCTTGGACAGACAGAACACCAGAGTTCATGCACAGATTGCACACCTGTTTAGTTTTCTTTGTCTCTCAGAATCCTCAGGGTCCAGGTCTCCCCACCTTAATTTTTTGACTCAATGGAAATGGAAGGGAGTTTTGGTAATTTTTGAGACAGCCTTGCAGGCTAGACTTAGTACTCAAACATAGAGAAGACTTGGTTGACTTTATTGAAGTAATGACACATGAAATGGTGTTTTTTAATCTATTGGAATGAATAAAAATATGATTGAAGTTAATTTCACTTGTTTCTTTGACTTTTTAAAAACAATTTTGAACTGTAAATCTGTGACTTTTTAAAAACAATTTTGAACTTTTTAAAGTGGACAAACTTTACTTTTTTACAGTTTGAGGCTCCTAGAGAAACTGAGCAGCAAGTACTGTGTTTCCAAATATCCCCACACATGGATGATCTCCAGTACCAGAGTGGCAGCTTTGTGATAGTTGGTGAACCTATAAGGACACTCTATTGTCACCTGGAGTTCAGAGTTGATATGAGGGTGTGGGTTTGGTGTTGTATGTTCTATGGCTTTTGACAATAATAGAATGATAAGTACCCAACACTGTATCATATCACTGAAACCATACAAAATGGTTTCACTGCCACCAAAATCTGCTGTGCTGTGCCAATCTTTTTGACTTTAAAAAAATGTAGTCACCAGAAAATTTGAAATGACATTTGTGGCTCACATTTGTGACTTGTGAGTGCCATATATTTCATTTGAACAGTTTTTGTGCTGAAGAGGTTTGAAGTATTAAAAAAAGAAAAAGAAAGGAAATCCATCCCTCCAAAAAATGCTAAAAGAAAGTAAAAATGACCACACTTCTCTGGGAATGGCATGGTTAGTGCTTAAGAGCAGTGTCAGAAGTCCCAAAGCGAAAGTCAATTGATTGGACCTTATAAAACTATGAAGCTCTGTTAAATAAGAAATAGAAGTGTCCAGACTGTGTTAAGGAATTATGAGGCCAATTAAAAAAAAAAAAAAACCCTTTGTAAAGACTGGCCAGATACCTCATGAATAACATTTCCTGACCTGCGATGAGTAAAGAATGTTACTTTCTAATAGGTTCAGGAATCACAATTTGCTTTAAGAACTCAAGAGGAATTTACCCAATGCCTACATGAAATGGCATCTAATGGCACATGAAACCTGGGCTCATGGAAGGCTTTCAAGTCTAACCTGAGATTCCTTATAAAATTTTATATTTTTATTTTATTTTTTGTAGTTTTTATAACCTTTTATTTATATAGAATTATAAATTACAAACTTATTTTGCTTAATCCTTTCAATTACCATATGAAGCAGGAACATGGGAAGACATTAGCTCCATTTCACAGGCAATAATGGAAGCACTGTTCCCATATTTAGCATAAAACAGAGTGGGAATTTCAACCTTGGCTTCCGTACTGACCACTGTTTTTTTCCCCTGACTTTGTGATACATCATTTTAAAGTAATATAACAACACTTTAAAATATAAAACTAACTCTATAACATCTATTTCTGGCAGGTTAACTCTGTAGCCAATCAACCTAATTAATTACCTCATTACCTGGCACATTTTAAGGCACTGTTAATACCTCTAACACAACATCACACCTATGGTTGAGGGTCCATGAGCCAAAACTGAAGCAAAGCTAATCTGAAAGGACCAGAAACACAATGGCCAAGCATACTTCCAAGTTTAACCTAGGTCTGGCATGTCCTCACTAACTTCTCAGATGGCAAGCTGAGTCAATCAAGTTAAGATCCACTTAGGACTGGACGCCAGTGAAAAACAAGCAATATCAGACTGATGTCTTTGAGGATTAGCATCCTCAGAAGCCCTGTTGCTGGTCTACTACCATGTTTCCCCAAAAATAAGACCTACCCAAAAAATAAGCCCTAGCAGGATTTCTATGCATTTGTTAAATATAAGCCCTACCCCAATAATAGGACCTAGTGATGGGCGTTGCTATGCAGCGTATTTGCATAGCCACACCATGCATTTCGGCTTGGAGCAGTAAGGAAGACTAGAATACCTGTTTATAAGACATCCACTGAAAATAAGCCCTTGTGTGTCTTCTTGAGAAAAAATAAATATAAGACAGTGTCTTATTTTCAGGGAAACAGGGTACATTACCAGCAGGACAAAAGACGATACCTTTGGGGGCCAGAATATGCAAGGAAAAGTTTAATTAAGGTGTCTGCAAGGTCTCTAAAAGCCAAATTGCCCTAATTTCACCCATGCCAAACCAAGAAAATAGTTCTTTCCTCCCTGATCTCAGTTTTTAGGAGAGAGCTGATCATTAGAGAAAACAGAAAATTCCACCCAGAAATCTGGGGGTGTGGGTGTGGGTGAATGACGCATTTCCCAGAGTTGAGGATTTCGGGGGCAATATAATCTGCCACTGTGAAGGGAAAAAGCTATCTTGGTCAGCTTTGGTCTTCCATAGGACAATGGAACCAGGGAACAGTAAGAACAGGGCTTGGGTGACAAATCCTCGTAAAAGCAGGACTTCCTTGTGTGCAGTACAAAGGTTCACAAGGAGAAGAGTCCACGAGCATCCTTAAAATCGTAAGCAAAATTTTGAGTACATGAGTGTACCTGGAAAAGGGGTCCTTTGTTGTCAAACCCTGAACTAGAGAAAGGGAATAAACTAGACATAGGTTAGGATACAAAAGCTACCAGATTAACACAGCCAGCCACGTCTGAGCATTCTTAAAGCCATCAATGAAAACTTGGAACATGGATTCACAGAAGAGACAACTGGGCACTTGCTTATGTACTCTACTTCCTAAACCTATGTCAAGTCTTTTCAAAACAAAGCCCAGTGAATACCCAGATTCAAGTATGCCCCAGAGCTTGGTCCATTGCTGTGGGAATCTTAGGGATCCTTGTGTACATGATTGGATCATTCATTCACCAAAATTAAACCCCATGATACAAGATCTGACAAAGTAGGACTCCTTTCTCCATGGCATGTGCTAAATTCAGAGGTGGCAGTAGCTGAAGTGGAAAACACTGGAATTTTTCCTTGGGAGTGGACTGTGATGAGAGGTTCCTGCCACAAGCACAACCTACTATATTTTCCCTGACCCTTCCCTTTGTTTTTGAAGACAGAGCAGAAATCAACTTCTCTGAAGATATTTGGTAATAATTCCAAAAACCAAAAATACACGCTCCCAGTGCACTGTGCTTTCAGATAGTTGGGGACTAGTTCAGCTGGCAGATGAGTTGGTTGATGCGTTCACCCCGATAGCCAGGTGAGCCCATCTCTTTGATGAAGCCCACTTTATTCTTGGTAGCAAGATGGGCCACTGAGAGTTGGAAAGGATGTAAAAAACCTTGAGATCTTGGAAATATTTTCCCGGGAAGGCAATTTCATGAATGAGGTCTTCCAAGCAAATGACACCAAACCTCCCTAGGTGCTCCTCAATGACTATGTTATCTGTCAGAGGAATGGTCTTATTCTTGACCTTGGCTTGTCCACATTTCACGATGAGTTTCTGGACAGATTCAGATTTGGAAATCCCCAGGTTACATAAGGTTCTACTATACATAGCATTTTCAGACTCTGAGGGGTGACTCTAACAAAAACACCACTGAAAATTTTCTTTAGGCAAAGTCTTGCAATGGTCTTCTGCACCAGTAAACTCACTCCATTAATCCTTTGTATGCATACAACAAAGGCCAAGGAATATTTTTCCGGTAATTCCAAAGCATGAGGTTTCACTTTTAGTCATCTGAAACGCACTGTGTCACACTGCTGTCACCAGGAATCATGCAGAAATGATTCTAGTTGCTTAAAACTGAGCTCTTTTTCTTTCCTCTGCTCCTTCTTTGCCAAAAGCCCTGCTTTGCCTGGGTGGCTTTGAGGGCTTCATAAGATTTCCTCTTTTTCAGGAGATTTTCTGGGACCAAAGTGATCTTTTTGCTTTTCTCTTGCTCTGCCATCTTTCCGAAATTTTTATATTTTTAAAAAGCCAATTTTAAAAGGAAGAAAAATCTAGAGGGCTAATAATTATTTTTGCTACACTTTATGCTAATAATCAGACCCCATATACTGAAAGTACTGTTTATTTGACAATTAAATTAGTTCTGCTATAATTTGGATTTTGTAAGAAATTAGAGAAAAATGGTTTAAAAAGAAAAGATTGTGACCCACCTGTATTAGATTCCAGCCTTGTCTGCAAGGCCAGCTCAGCTCATAAAATGAGGCATAACTGTTTAACTAAATTGATCTGTTAAATGGGACTAAGACACTGGCCAAAGAACATAAAATTATATACAGTAGGCTTGGCACCCGTAGTACAGTGGTTATGGTGCCAGCCACATACACCGAGGCTGGTGGGTTCAAATCCAACCCAGGTCAGCTAAGCAACAATGACAACTGCAACAGAAAAATAGCCAGGCATTGTGCAGGCACCTATAGTCCCAACTACTTGGTAGGTTGAAGCAAGAGAATTGTTTAAGTCCAAGAGTTGGAGGTTGCTGTGAGCTATGACACCATGGCACTCTACTAAGGGTGACATACTGAGACTCTTTCTCAAAAAAATAAAATAAAATATAAAATTATGTACAGTAGTTATATTTGCTCTCAAGCCTTAAGGCTCAACAAATGTGGCATGTTGGCTACACTGGAAAAATTTATAAGGTATTTAATACTACCTGCCATGCCTATATGGATACCTCAGAAGAACTTGGAATGTGAATAAAAACTTCCCAGTAAGTGGTGTAGCTGCAACACAGCCTCATAAGTGAATCCCACACCCAACTGACGTTCAGGAATATTTATTTGAATCACCCAGAACTTTGGATCAGTTTTATAAGGACCCTTTAAACCAAGTATTATCTTCAGAATTGTGCTAAGTCTGTAAATAAAAATACTAATGTTGGCTTGGCACCCATAGCACAGTGGTTATCATCCCAGCCACATACACTGAGGCTGGCAGGTTTGAACCCAGCCTGGGCCAGCTAAACAACAATAACAACTACAACTAAAAATAGCTGGGTATTGTGGCAGGCACCTGTAATCCCAGCTACATGGGAGGCTAAGGCAAGAGAATCACTTAGTCCCAAGAGTTTGAGGTTGTTGTGAGCTGTGATGCCAGGGCACTCTATCGAGGGCAACATAATGAAACTCTGTCTCTAATAATAATAATAATAATAATAATAATAATGATAATGTTCTCATTGTGTGAACTTTATCCTTAAAATCTGGACCTTGTAGATATTGGTAGGTGACTGCTAAATGGTTTCATTCTCTTACCCTGTACCCAACCTTGACTTTATCCTTGTCAGTGTAGGGAAGCCAGAAAGCCACAAAGATATACAAGGTGGCTGAGGTCATGCAGAAGCCAGATGAAAGCCTTGGGGATTTCTATGAAAAACTGTGTGAAACATATAGACTGGCCAAACCATCGTATGAAGCCACAGAGGAGGGAGAGAAAGGGCCAATAGAGTAAAAATCTGACCAACCAAAAGCTATCAAGAGGCTAAAGGAAAAACTACAGGCAGCCCTGGCGCTAGGCTTCTCTGACCTGGTCAAGCCTTTGAACTGTACATATCAGAAAGAAATAGAACAGCTGGGGGAGTGATCACATTCTGATCCTACATGGGCAAGACCAGTTGTTTATCTCTCTAAGCAACTTGACAAGGTCTTGAAAGGATGACTCCCCCAACCCCATGCCTAAGAACACTTATACACACTGTCATCCTGGTGCAAGAGGCTGATAAATTGACTTTGGAACAAACTCAAAAGTCTGGGTACTATACATAATGATCATTCTTATGAACACCACAGGGCACCATTGATTGACCAACTCATGCCTCACCAAATATCAAAGCATACTATAAAAAAGTCTGAGTTGTTTATAGAGGTTGTATGCATGAGGCCACGCACTTAAGACAGAAGAAAAAAGAAAATTATGAAGCTTCTGGGGAGATACTTCTACATTCCCCTCTTGGCCACCTTTGCCAAGAAAGTCAGCTGGCATTGTGATGTGCAACCAATAGGATGCTAAACAGGGACCATCCTTGCCACCTGAAATTCAGTCTTACAGGTTAGCCCCTTTTGAAGATGTGCAAATGGACTAGACTGAGTTGTCCAGATATGGAGGGAACTGATGGAGGAAAACTCACTAGTTCCGGTCTGCATGTACTTGGGATAGGTGGAAGCCTTCCCCATCAGGATAAAGAGGGCTCCTAAAGTAGTAAAAGTATTGCCCAGAGAAATCATCCCATGATTTAGGTTGCCACTCCGGATTAGATCTGACAATGGACTGACCTTCATAACAGATATAATGCAAATGACAGCCAAAGCCTTGAATATCATCTGGCTGGAAACTACATGTGGCATATAGGCCTCAAAGCTCAGGCAAGGTAGAGTGCATAAACAGAACCATAAAAGCAGGAATCAGTAAACTCTGCCTGAAGCAAAGCTTAATTGGGTACAGGCCTTGCCACTGGTCTTACTCAATATTAGATGTACCCCTTTTAACAGGTCAGGGTAGACATCTTATGAGATAATGTATAACAGACCTGCACCAACCCTCCACAATTTACCAGGGACTCCTAAATGAACTGGAAGAGAATGAATTGAACAGGCCATTAGAAGCTCTAGGAAGAATAGCAAAGAAGATCTCCACTTGGGTAATTAGCCATGTTCTGTTTAGTCTTTTGTTATGTACACCCTTTCTCTCCAGGGGGTCAAGGGGATCAACCTGGTCCCCCTCAAATCAAGATAGAAGGGACCCTACACCATCATCCTGACCACACCCACAGCAGTGAAGGTGAAGGGATCCTCTCCTGGATCCATCACAGCAGGAGATGCCCCCATGGAAAGCAAAAACAGATCCAGCCAATTCCTGTAATGTAACTCTTGTTATTCCTGCAACAGTCCCTGCTTCAGCCATATACTGGGAGATGGCTGGTCAACACACAGCTGAAGCCTGAGGAAATTCCTCATGGGACTTATCGTTAAATGGACTTTGGGAAAGGGGGAGGAATGTGTTCTGTGTACCCACACCACTCAGATAGGATAAAGGTGACTCTTTTATAGCTTTTATGAATTCGAAGGTGCCCACAAGGGAACTTGCCCTTGTAATCAGACATAATACTCAATACATGACACAGAGAAAGGTGAAAACCCATATGTATATTAAAACCCCACGGAGCCGCCCACCATGGTATTTTTAAGGCCTGGATGAAGGACCTGAGAGGAGGAGGAACAGTTCCTGAAATCTGAATGCTAGTGCAGATCAGGGAAATAGGAAAGCCCAGCCAGGTGAACCTGAAGTTTAACACCTGCAGCACCATGTGAAACTGCTGCAGTGGAAGGAGCTGGGAGAGAAACTACAGGGCAGGCTCAGCGCCTGTAGCTCAGTGGCTAGGGTGCCACCCACATACACTGGAGCTGGCAGATTTGAACCCAGCCCTGGCCTGCCAAACAACAATGACAGCTACAACCCCCAAATAGCCAGGAGTTGTGGCAGGCGCCTTAGTCCCAGCTACTTGGCAGGCTGAGGCAAGAGAATCTCTTAAGCGCAAGAGTTGGAGGTTGCTGTGAGCTGTGATGCCACATCTCTCTACTGAGGGTGACATAGTGAGACTCTGTCTTAAAAAAAGAAAAAAAGAAACTATAGGACAGATCAGAAATATCTCTGTACCTTAGAGTGGTGTGAGGTTGAATCTGACAGGTGAAAATGTATGATAGACGGCACTTGAGATGATGAGGACTGTGGCAAAAAACATATATATATATATATATATATATATATCAAGCTCAAAAGTAGTATTGGAGACAGATATCGCCCTGGGTCAATGTAACCCCTGGAGCTTTTCTCTTAAGGCTTTCAACCTTAAGAGAATTTAAAACCTTATTGGGAATAGTACTAGCCATCACCAGAGTTTGCTTAATTATTCCCTGTTTCTTCCCACTAGTAGTCAGGACCATATGCTGGATAATTGACGCAGATGTCAATCAAACACACACACACACACACTTCACATATGTTCTATATGAAACACTACCAGCTCCGATAGAAATAAACTGATAGTGAGATTCCAAATTAAAATATATATGGAGTCTCAAAGGGGAGAATGAGAGAGGATACCCAGAAAAAATGAGGTCTAAGAGAACAAAAGTCTTCTCAAGGAGGCCCCAAGGATAAACCTGCAAGGTCCTACCCATGATGACTCAGCTCTCAGGAATTTTTTTTTTCTGTTTTTCTTTTTTTTTTTTTTAATTAATTGATAGCTGTATACGTTAATGCAAACATGAGGTACATTGTACTGTTTTCATATACAATTTGAAATACTTTCATCAAGCTGGTTAACATAAATTTCATGTCATTTGCTTTGTCATTGTATCAAAACATTTATATTCTAGCCCAAGAATATAGGGAGGGGTGGGGAAGGGGAGGGGAGAAGGGCGGTTGGGTGGTGGGAGGGTGACTGGAAAGATCACCTATATATCTGTCTAACAAGGGTACAAGTGAACTTTTCTAGAACTAGAATATAAATGTGTTGATACAACGACTAAGCAAATGACATGAAATCTATGTTAACCAATTTGATGAAAGTATTTCAAATTGTATATGAAAACAGTACAATGTACCCCATGTTTGCATTAATGCATACAGCTATCAATTAATTAAAAAAAAAAAAAGAACAGGATGGTCAGGGTGAGCCTCACTGAGGTTGGGGGTATTTGCGCAGAGACCCAAAGTAGGTGAGAAATCAGGTTGGCAGAGGGAACAGTGAGCACAAAGCCCTCGATTCAGGTCATGATGAACATTGGTTACTCGTTGCTACATTCTGAAAAGCAGCACACCTCAGAGCCCATGAAGTTCCTAAGTTTTTGTGCAGGTTGTGTGTCCCTGCGTTAAGTGACCCCAGACTTCAATGCACCAATTCCTGACTCTTGGTTTTCTTGTCTCTTTCCTCCAAGTCAGGACCAGCTTTCCTCTGCCCAGCCCCAGAAACAGCCCCTCCCTCATCTGTTAGCTGTGAAGTCGTGTGACTTATAAAAGCAGATGATCAAACCCGTTAGAGGTAGGTCTTATTAAGACTAATAGAGGTCTCGGTAAGGGTGTGTGCCATGATGAAGCACATCACTTTCATACACCACGTTTGTCTTTTACACACTGAATCTCTTCAACCCAGAGGCCACGTGGGAGCCTAGCTGTGTTCCTTAACACCCAGCTAGCTCCAGCACACACAGCAGAATGAGGAGATGTCCCACACACAGGTCAACCCGGAGACACCTGCTTTGTCTGCTCAAGGCCTTTCCCCTTCCTTCACGGACCTCCCTGTGGGTGCATCCCAGACGAGCGAGCGGCAGAGTGAACACAGCTTGCATTTTCAGACCAGGGTTTTCCACCCGAGCATCTTCAAACCCATGACCTTACTTGGCTTCTCACAACCCTCTGAAGCATGCAGAGAAAGTGCCATTAGCCTCAGTGTCTAGACGGGTTAGCAGATTGGACTAAGTGCCTCATGCCACAGTAAGAAGCAGACGCCTCAGGGTTGACGGGTCCTGATTCCAAGTTCAGTGTCCTGGCCCCAAAACACATGGCCAGGAGTGAACTTCAGAATAGATAACAAAACCCAGGGCAGCAGAGGCTTGAAATTACTCTGCAAACCAGAAGGCAAGCTGAGGTGGCAGGGCCAGAGGTCAGATTAACCTGGCAGAGGGGACAAGTGTGAAAATGTGTCCGGGAATGGGATGGAGGGCCACGATGCTTGGGAGCCAGGGGTCCTGAGAGAGGGGCTACTTGACCACCAACGTGCTCTTGGGCAAGCAGTTTCCCTCTCTGAGCCTCGATTTCCTCAGCAGGGGAAAGAGAGCACTGGCCTGAGCTCCTTCCTAAGGGTGTGAGAAGCCTGCAAAGCCCCCAAGAGAACACAGAATACCAAGAAACTGTACTGCTTTGCCCTTCATTTCAGGTACCCAGGGTTCCAGGACTTGGGTGGGCAGCTGTACCTAGTCAAAGTTCAATAACGTTGTTCTCACCTAATTTATTTTTACATTTTCTTTCTATTTCTGGCAAAGGCCGATTTTTTTTTCATCTCTAGTAGGAATATCAGGACTCCTTTTAAAATAAGTGAATTCAAGTAAATAAGTGAATTCGAAGAATGAATTATTAACAAAAATATTAAGTAACATTAGAGGTAAAAAAAAACTGTAGATATTGCAAAGATTATGAAAGTGGTTTAGGAGCGAGTGGCCTTGGTGAACCTCTGAGTCGGGTGACCTCAAGGATACTTCTGCTCTGAAAAGCAGTGGAAAGCGGTGGTTGTGAATATGGATTCTAGATCTACAGGCTCTGCTGCTTACACAGCTGGATATCATCTCTCTGTACCTCAGTTTTCTTATCTGTAAAATGGTAATAATAGCACATCTACCTCAAAAGTTTACTGCGTTGCCCTTAAGAAGAGTGGCTGAAATTAAGTGCTATGATGGTATTACCTGTTATTATCACCTTCAAGGAGTCCTTCCTCAGACACAAGCTGAGGGCTTTCGGAAGAGATGGGGTGGGGGAGGGGCCGATAACCACGCCCACACCCGTTGGCTTAGCAGAACTCAAGCGTTCACACATAGTTTTCTGTCCATGAACAAATAATCCCAGCATCCTCCCAACTCCCCCCCTCTCTTAGAAGGCCAGTGAAGCTTTTCATAAATAAAGGGGCTGGGGAGGTTGGCCATCTGGCCCGTCCTGTATGCACGCGGAATGATAGAAAGTACGCAGGTGTTACCTGTCTTCTCCTCGTTCATCTGAGATCTGAGGGCGTCAGCTGTGAGCCACATGTTACAGCACCTCCTGAGCCAAAAAGAAAGAAAGGAAAGAGAGCTGTGAAGCCAGAGTAGCCCAAATGGCAGCTCGCCCACTCATGTTCCTCTCGGGCTCCCCCTCTACGCTCGCTCCCTGCTCTGAGTCACCCCTCGCATTTCTTTGTGACAAACCCTGTTGCTTTTCCCCTCAAAGGCTGGCAAAGCAGCATCTTTCTTAATCTAGGGCATCAAAATCTGACTGAGAAAGGCCCCAGAAAGATGTGGTCTGACCTTACAGGTAACCTCGAGCAGAGCCTCCATCTACAACTAGTCTACCCCAGCCCAGTCCACTTTGGGGACCACAGAGGCAAGCACAGGTTGTCCTTGGGAGAATCCAGTTGCTTTCTTCGGGTGGGAGTTAACATCCTCCTGGGGTCAAATGTGCCAGCAGGGTCATTCTGAGCAGGCTGGGTTTTCATTTATAATTTGCTGCCCAACACTCATCAAACAGAGGAGAGTGAGACGCTCTCCACTTGCCCACACTCCCTGGTGGCAGACAGCAGATAACTGTTAATAACTGCCTTGGAAAGTTTATTTAAAGGGAAAAGTTAATTGTATTTTTTTTCCAGGAAGGTGCAAAGATGTTTAAGTAACTGGGTTGTGGCATATACACACCGTCAAGAAGCCACCCTGAGGATGTCCCCACGCAGCCATGAGAAACAGGGAGGAGCACCTGTCATCAGAGGGATGTGCAGAGAGGGTCGCTGTACAGACCATCCTCACTGGTAGGGCAGCAGCTTCTGGAATCTCTCCAGGGTCATCCTTAGCACAGTCATAAACACACCCTTGGCTCTCTCCTATCCTCAGTATTCCCCTCCCCCCATCCATCCAACAAAACAATTCCAAACCAAGCCAGGTGATGGAATTTAACAGGGCCAAGAGGCAAGATAACAAAGCACTTACACATGGGGTTTCTGAAGCTAGACTACCTGAGTTCCAATCCTGGGTTTCCTGCATACTAAGCAAATAATGTTAGGCAAATTACTTAAACTCTTAGCACCTTAGTTTCCTCATCTATAAAATGAAGATAATAGAATCATGCAGTTGTTAGAAAGATTGAATGAATTAATACACATGGGCACTTTCAATGGTGCCTATTACAGCAAATATAGGATATATGTTAGCAACTCTTGTTTACTGGAAAAACTCCTCTACTAGGCAAGTATCTCAAACCAGAGTGTAGTAGACAGCCTCCAAGATGGCCCCCAGGGAATCTTGTCTACTGTCATTCATGTTCTTCTATGGTTCCTTCCTTGTTGAATAGGGCTGACAGTGCAACCAATGGGACTTTGAGAAAATGAAAAAGCGCGACTTCCAGGATAGGTCATAAAGTCACTGCAGTTTCCACCTTCCACTTTCTCAGATCCTTTACTTTGGTTAACTCACAAGCTGGCATGTTGTGAGGACACTGAAGTAGCCCTGTGGAAAAGTCCACATAGGGAGGAACTGACATCTCCAACAAACAGTCAGCATTAATTTGCAGCAATGTGACTATGCTACCTTGACTCCAGCCCCAGTCAAGCCATCGGCTGACTGCAGCCCCAGCCAAAATCTTGGTACAGCCTCATGAGAGACCCTGAGCCAGTACCACCAAACTAATGGCAATAGATACATTGCCATTTTATACATTGCCTATATTTATAAATAGGCCAGAGACAACAGAATTTGTTTCATTAACCAGGCACTTGCAGGCCACCCATAGATGCACAGAGTGGTACCTGAGTGACACCCCAGGGAGGTTCTGAGGTTCCCTGGTGCCCTGTGGGAAATAGTTAGAAATTCAAAGAAAATCATGTGGAAGGCTTTTTGTGGTTTTGCATCTTGCCCTCCTCATATCTTCCTCCCTCATCTCCCCAGAGAGGAAGGTATTTTCTACCTACCTTGAATAGACCTCTGGAGGGCTAAGCCTGGAAGATATAAATAGCACCAAAGTCCAGAAGGGTGAGGCCACTTCTGGGAGAGGAACCAAGAAATAAGGTCCTTGTTGAGGTTGAAAAGGCATCTTCTAAGCCAGGCATCCTCAAACTATGGCTCACGGACCACATGAAGCCCGCCTAGGATGTTTATCTGGCCCACTTGGTGTTTCTGCCACCACTGCCTGTCCTGCTTAGCAGCTGACTTGTCCCAGGGCCTGAAGTCTGGCCCTCCAATGGTCTGAGGGATAGTGAACTGGCCCCCTGTTTAAAAAGTTTGAGAACCCCTGTTAGGCTATAGAATCATCAGGGATGAGGGTGGAGGGATGGAACTGTTAATGGAAAGGTATCTCAGCCTGAAGATACTTTTCAACAATTGTTCAAAGGCCATAGTTGACATGCTAGTGGTTAGGTAGCACCATGACACAAGATATTAAATAAAGTAATTGATTAATGTGCATGAAGCATTAGAGGCCAGACCAGGAGACCCATTACAAAGAGAGGCAAATGCTGGCTGCTTCTCTTGTGCTTACCCCTCCCTGCCCCCCTTGATTTTGGAACATGGCTCTTCCTGCTGTTAGGACCCCCTGCCCATTCCATCCTCCTCCTGAATCCTACTGCCATTTGGCAGATTCTCTGAAAGCTTAATCTAAATACCCATGTGAGAAACCAGAGTAGTAAGGACTCTCCAAGGCAACCTGGGAAACCTCACTTGGAGAAGACAAGAAAAAGTTCAAGTGTGTGCTGGAACACTAAACTCCTTAGTGCCACAAAAGCCCTGCTCACCTGTGTGATTTCCACAGGTGATGACTGACAGCACCAAGAAAGGACTCATTGCCTTGTACCTGAGGCCATGTGCTCTTGTGTCCAGCTCACCGGCTCTTGGTGTCATTGCCCAGGACAGAGCAAAGACCAGAACTGTGCCCCATCTCCATCTTCACTACATTTTCTCTGTACTAGTGACAGGGAGCATCCTATTTCTGGGTGGCATTTTAGTACCGAGTTCAGATCTTGTCATGGTAGACCATGAGAAGGAATTTTACTAGGGATAAGCTCTCCTTTAAACAGATCACAATATGTCAGGAATTCATTGACCATAAAAGAAAACCGAAGGTACTCCACGATTGGCTTGAGCAGGGAACAAAGTGCTTTGAGAGTAGAGGGTCAGGAGTGATTTATTCTGATAGAGCTAAGAGAGGGAGGGAGAGATTTTCTGGCTCACACTGTGGACATTGTTGTTGTACATTACATTTAATGTCTTAATCTTGAAGGTCTACATTTCCTAAATTTTATTACAAGTATCAAGCAGAAGTTATCTCAAACATTTGTTTTTCTTCCTTTTTCCTTTTTTAAAACAATGATTTTCTTCTGCTATGTTCTCCTCTTTTCTTAAGCTATATGCCCATCTTTTTTTTTTTTTTACTCAATTGTTCCACTCTCTCTCCTTTCTCCTTCCTTCCTTCCTCCCTTTTTTCTCTTTCCTTTTCTTCTCTCTTTCTCTTCCTCCTTCTCCATCTCTTTACATGCCTACTCTTTGCTTTTATATACCACTGACAGACTTTCTCCTCATTCAACAGTTCTTTTGCTTCCTGATAAATCCTTTCTTCCAGAGCTTGTGGAAGGTTGGCATCAGTTATCTCTGCTGGGTAACAGATCACTCGAATCTCAGTGGCTATAGATATCAGCAATTTCTTATGGCTCACATCTTGGGTCTGGGGAGGTCTGGCTGGTGTAGGCGAGGCTCTGCTGAGGGCTCTGTTTCAGATGTCTTGGCAGCTCAGTGTTTCTCACTGCAGGTCTGATGGGTGATTGCTTCTCTGTCATCCGCTTTGACCAGGGGGCTAGCCTGGATGTGTCAATCTTACAGTGATAGTAGAGATTCCAAACAACAAGTGGAAACATGAGCACTTAAGCTTAGAGTAGCATACTGTCCTTCCGTCCAAATTTCAATGATCCCAAATCAGTCACATGGCCAAGCTCAAATTCAAGGAGCATGAAACTATTCAGCCATTCTTCCCAGGGAGATAGAGGGAGAACTCCAAAATCACTTGGATAGGATGAATACAGGGAGAAGTGAGGAATCTGAGCCATTAATGCAATTACCTATAATGGTTCCAAGATAAATAAGAGCTCTAGCGACTTAGAGTCTGCCTTCAAATAGTCAGGAAAAAGACTGGGAAGGGATGTCCTGAAAGGAGGAAGGACGCCATCCCCAAGTGAGCCTCAGCCAACCTAGAGCTGCCCATCTTTCTCTTTACCCCAGGTACCATACAACCTTATGAGCAATTGCTCAGAGCCGGCTGTTATCAATGTCTCTCATGTAACAAACCCAGTTCCAAGCTACTGATTCTTACTTTCTCCTGGAGTCTCTCAAAGAAAACCAAACAGGGATGATGATTTCCAAGCTGGTTCAACATACCAAGTAGACCCCTCAGTCTGCATGTGGACCAGCTCTTACATGACTGAGTGTATTCACCAACTATGAGTCCCTAGAAGCTTCACTATTTTAATTGCAAGTTCATGCTCACCAAGGTACTCATGAGCAGCTCCCTAATGGATTTCATCATGGCAATGAACAGAATGTTTTTACATAATAAAAATAGTTTCCCCAAAGGACACCACCCAACCTATATTCTGTATTCCAAGGGCCTGGTCACCAGTTCCCACTATCCCAGGGAATGGCACTTGCTATCTGCTTGGGACAAAAAAACTGTTTTCAAAAAAAACCCACATTTAATGCAAGTCTATGTGTTCATCCTACTTAGGAAGTCATGGAAGTTTCATGATGAAAGCAAAATTAGAAGGTATCTAGTTTAGGGGTCAGCAAAATTTTCTTTATAGGGCCAGACAGTGAAGATTTTAGGCTTTCTGGGCCATACAGTCTGCATTGCTATAACCCAAGTCTTGACATTGTAGCATAAAAATATCTATAGACAGTACATAAATAAATGAGCATGGTTTCAATAAAACTGTTTATAGAAATAATTGGCAAGTTGAATATGATCCACAGAGTAGACTGTAACGGACCAACTGCTCTTTTAGTGTAACCTCCCACTCTACAGATCTGGCAACTGAAATGGTTGGGGCACCTTGTCCTGCCATAAATGAACCTTGCACACCCACCCCTCAGCAATGATCTTTTGGTTCTGTGTTTCTTTGCAGGACTCTACTGGAGAAGATAGAAGAGAATGTCTGTGAACTAAGGGACACTAAATATGGTTGAGGGAGGTGTTGAGGGCATGTCTACTGGCGAGAGCGGGAGATCCCTACCTGTTCACTTGTTCAAGTTCCAGAGAGCTAGTAGCCAGGCCTTTAGCCTCGAGAGACTGGGAGAATCATTGGATAATTTGACCACTCTGAAAGGAAAGACTTAAAATACTATCATTAACATTTTCCCAACTCACAGCCAGTTAGGTCATCCCACCACAGAGAAAGTCAGGTGCTTCAGTTCCCCTCATGCTCTTAGAACTTTAAATCAACATTTTGTTCCCTTAATCTTAAATATGACTGGACAACCAAGCATTATAATGCAAAAGATAGAAAAGAAAAGCTATTAGAAAAGAAATTGGGGGGTGGCACCTGTGGCTCAAGAAATAGGGCGCTGGCCCCACATACGGGAGGTGATGGGTTCGAACCTGGCCCCAGCCAAAAACTGCAAAAAAAAAAAAAAGAAAAGAAAAGAAAAGAAAAACAAAAAACCAAACAAACAAAAAAAGGAATTTGGTAGAACCATACAGTATGCAATTAGAAATAAACCTCCAAGAGAAACAAGAACAGATTATTATGAAAAGAAATGTTTTGAGAACTAATAAAAGGGCTCTAAGATTTTAAAATATAGCAGACATGAAACCCTCAAATGAAAACTTGGGAGATCACTTGAGAATACAGTAGAATCTCCATCATTGACCACTTCTCTCCTTATGTTGACCAAATTTCCATAGACCAGACATGCACCACATGTGCGTATCAGTACAGTAGGCCTAGTGGACACAGATCCTTATGTTGACCACTTCTGTATGTTGACCTATGTGTTACCGTCCTTTGGGTAGTCAGCTTACAGAGGTGTGTGTATATATATATATATATATATATGTGTGTGTGTGTGTGTGTGTACATACACATATATATATCCTAAAAAATAGAGTAAAAATATGCAAGGGATTCTAAGAAGAGAGGAGAACATTTTTTAAAAGTTGTGGTGGGGGAATAGCAATAGAGTAAAATATTTAAAGAAAGTTTCCCATAATTAAGAGATATGAGTTAAATTAGGCAGAGTGAAAGGGCCCACAAAGTATCCAGGACAATAAAAGACCTTGCAAAGGCACATCGATAGAGCTTTCAAAACACAGGAGACAAGGAGAAGAGATTACAAACTTTGGGGTGGGGGGGAGGGTTGGGAAGAAGAAAAATGTAAGAACACATCACATACAAAGAATCAGGACTCACAGATTCAGGAATCCTTCACATTTCTCAACAGCAGTATGGAAGCATAAGACCTTCATAATTAGAAGGAAAATGAATTCCATCCTAAAATTCTAAATTCAGCCTATCAGTCAATTACAACGTAGAATAAGGCATTTTCACTCATGGAAGCTCTCAAAATTTTTTTCTCCCCTGTATTCTTTCTTAGGAAGCTCTGGAAGTTGTGTCTCACCAAGAAGGTTAAGAAAGAGGAAGCTGAGGGGGTACAGATAGTAAGAGGTCATCACAGGAATGAGGAAAAGGAAAATACTAGGAGATGACATAGAGAGACCCCAGAATGATCTTTGGTCTGCAATTAATAGTTGCTTTTCCTATTTCCATGTGGTATCTCTCATTTATTAAAAGATTTTTAAAAATGTAAAAAGCAACCCTAACCACTAAGGCAGAGTTTTAAAACATGTTTTGTGCAAAAGAATGCCCTGAGGGCTTATTAAAAATGCAGATTCTGTTGACCCCATTCCAAGAGATTCTGGTTCAGAAGGTCTGGATAGGGCCCCAGGGAAAGGCATTTTGATCAGTTATCTCAGGTGATCCAGTGCAGATGGCCCAACACCTGCAAATCAGTAGCTTGAACAATAGCACCAATAGCTGAGTAAATGTAGTTTTGAGTCTCAGTTGTCATTTTTATAACGTGGCAATATTTACTCTATTTTCATAACTTGAGTATATTAAATATGCCACCTCATTACTCTAGATCGGGGTGGTGGTTGATTGGGAAGAGGTATTAGAAATACTTGATCCAGGTAGAAGTGGTTTCACAGGAATTATATGCAAATTCATCAAGCTATACAATTATGACTGATTAATTGTATTGTATATATTTTAGAACAATGCACTTTTTTTTTTACTAACTGATTTCATACTACAAATATGTACTATCTATGTAAGTTGAAGGTGGTACAGCAAGGCATTAGTAAGGACCTCCTTCCACAGCCACCACCACCAAGAACTTGAAAATAGATTAGTCTCAGAGGATGAAATGACAACTCTATGCTTAAAAGACTGAAATGTAGACAAGCAAAGGAACTTTACAAAGACCTAGAGGATGGGAAGCTGTCCTAGCATAGAGAAAGGAAGAAGGTGCCCTTGAGAATGGTGGTGGTGGTGGGTGGATCGGGGACTGATGTAGAAGTGTAAAGAACAGAGTCATCATGACTAAAGATGACAGATCATGATTTTTGGCTTCCTAAGTCTTTTTTTTTTTTTTTTTTAACAAGAAGAGACTCTGCTAACTTGATGGACGCAAGAATCCAGTTCCCTGGGTAGTTTTGAGTCTCGTAAATTTATAAATTAGCATCTGGTTTACATAAATCAGCTCTCGTAAGCTAAGTCAGCCAGCACAAGTCAACTTCCCTGCGTGGGAATACTTCTGAAAGTTTGGCAAGGCCAGATGGCTGGGTCTGAGCCATTGAGGGCCAGACCAGGACTCTGGTGATTCCTCCAATGTCTGGTCTCACAGCAAAGCTTCACAACACCACCTCTTGGTGGCTAACTGGGTAGTCTTCAGGGTAGTCTGAGCTGAATCATCAGTCCCCATGGACCCTGCCTGGATAGTGGCAGCACTAACACCCTGCAATGAAGACACAGAAACTCCATATAGCTGAGGCAATTCTTAGTTATAGAAACAAAGCTGGGGGCATCAGCCTACCAGACGTTAGGCTGTACTACAAGGCCATAGTGATCAAAACAGCATGGTATTGGCACAAAATAGCGACATAGACAACTGGAACTGAATAGAGAACCATGAGATGAATCTAACATCTTACAGCCACCTAATTTTTAATAAACCAAATAAGAATATTCACTGGGGGAAAGAATATTCAATAAATGGTGCTAGGAGAACTGGATAACCAAATGTAAAAGACTGAAACTGGACCCACACCTTTCTCCACTCATAAAAATTGATTCAAGATAGATAAAAGACCTAACTCTAAGGCATGAAATAATAAAAATCCTTGAAGAAAGTGTAGGGAAAACACTTGAAGTTATCAGCTTGAGGGGAAGACCTTATGAAGATGACTTCAGTGGCAACTGCAACAACAAAAATAAACAAATGGGACTTAATTAAACTGAATAGCTTCTGTACAGTTAAGGAGACAACAACTGAAGTAAATAGACAACCATCAGAATGGGAAAAGATATTTGCATATTATGAATCAGACAAAAGCTTGATAACTAGGATCTACAGATAACTCAAATTAATCAACATAAAAGAGCCAATAATCCCTTATACCAATGGACAAGAGAGATGAATAGAATCTTCTCTAAAAAAGACAGACAAATGCTGTAGAAGATTGAAACTAGACCCACACCTTTCACCATTAATAAAGACAGACTCTCACTGGATAAAAGATTTAAACTTAAAATATGAAACTATAAAAATACTAGAAAAAAGTGTAGGGAAAACACTTGAAGAAATCAGCCTGGGAGAATATTGTATGAGGTGGATCCCCCAGGCAATTGAAGCAACACCAAAAATACATTACTGGGATCTGATCAAACTAAAAGGCTTTTGCACAGCCAAGAACACAGTACATAAAGCAAGCAGACAGTCCTCAGAATAGGAGAAGATATTTGCAGGTTATGTCTCTGGCAAAGGTTTAATAACCAGAATCCACAGAGAACTCAAACATATTAGCAAGAAAAGAACAAGTGATCCCATCTCAGGGTGGGCAAGGGACTTGAAGAGAAACTTCTCTGAAGAAGATAGGCGCATGGCCTACAGACATATGAAAAAATGCTCATCATCCTTAATCACCAGAGAAATGCAAATCAAAGCCACTTTGAGATATCATCTAAGTCCAGTAAGATTAGCCCACATCACAAAATCCCAAAACCAGAGATGTTGGTGTGGATGTGGAGAAAGGGGAACACTTCTGCACTGCTGGTGGGAATGCAAACTAATACGTTCCTTTTGGAAAGATGTTTGGAGATCACTTAGGGATCTAAAAATAGACCTGCCATTCGATCCTGCAATTCCTCTACTAGGTATATATCCAGAAGACAAAAAATCACTTGGCAACAAACATATTTGCACCAGAAGGTTTATTGCAGCTCAATTAATAATTGCTAAGTCAAGGAAGAAGCCCAAGTGTCCATCTACCCATGAATGGATTAATAAATTGTGGTATATGTACACCATGGAATATTCTTTTTAGCAAAGTCTTTCAAGAATGGAATAAAACATATCCAGTGTACTCAACCTTACTATGAAACCAATTTATAAACCCTCATACTTCCATATAAATGCTATAACCCAACTACAGCCCAAGATGAAGGGGAAAGAGGAGGGAGAAGGGTGGAGAGGGGGGGAAAATGGGTGGAGGGAGGGTAATTAGTGGAACCATACCTATGGCGCATTTTATAAGGGTACATGTCAAATCTACTAAGTGTAGAATATAAATGTCTTAACACAATAACTAAGAAAATGCAGTTAAGGCTATATTAACCAGTTTCATGAAAGTATTTCAAATTGTATATAAAACCAGCACATTATACCCCATAATTGCATTAATGTACATAGCTATGATTTAATAATTAAAAAAAGACAAATGGCTAACAAACATATTAAAAAATGCTTATCAACCCTAGTTATCAGAGAAATGCAAATCAAAACAACCCTGAGATATCACCTAACCCAAGTGAGAATGGCCCACATTACAAAATACCCAAATTGCAGATGCTGGTGTGGATGTAGAGAGAAGGAATACTTTTACACTGCTGGTGGGATTGCAAACTAATATAACCTTTTTGGAAGAAAGTGTGGAGAATCTTCAAAGATCTCAAACTAGACATCCCATTTGATCCTGCAATCTCATTACTGGGCATCTACCCAGAAGAAAAAGAAATTCTTTTATCATAAGGACATTTGTACTAAACTGTTTATTGCAGCTCAGTTTACAATTGCCCAATTGTGGAAACAACTTAAATGCCCACCAATCCAGAAATGGATTAATAAGCTGTGGTATATGTATACCATGGAATACTATTCAGCCACTAAAAAAGATGGAGCCTTTACAACTTTTGTATTAACTTGGATGGAGGTGGAATAAATTCTTCTTAGTAAAGTATCACAAGAATGGAGAAGCAAGAATCTAATGTACTCTATTCTGATATTAAGACAATTGATGACCTAGTACATGGTGGGGGGTAAGGGAATGGAAGAGCAAAGAGAGGGAAGGAGGAGGGGTCACGGTGCGTGACACACCTCTTGGGGGCAGAACATAACTATAAGAGGGACTTTACCTAACAAATGCAATAACATAACCTGGTTCATTATACTCTCAAGGAATCCTCAACAATTAAAAAAAAAAAAAAACAAAGACACAGAAGAGTGTGAGCTCTGTTTGGGTTTGAGAATGTACCCTGCAGGTATGGGCAGCTGTCCTCTCCAGGCAAATGGCAGGCTGGCCAGTGGCAGCTCCAGGTGTTTGCCATTTTCAGGAAACCCATCAATAAATCTTAAATTCCAAATTCTCAAAATTTATTTATTGCAAATTGAAAAGTAGACCATAATTCCCCTAAAACTCTCCAGATCAAAAACACTTTATCCTTTCTTAACAAAATATAACAATTTAACGAGATTATTACAATGATGTACCAACTTCAAAGTTCTAATAAGTCAAAAAAATGAGGGGGATTTGTGTTTAGATGATTTCCATAGCAATGACTTTTTGATTAAAAATGAAAAATGGAGGAAAAGCCCAGCTCTGATGAAATGATCCAATATCCATGCTCTGCGTGGCTTTGTACAATGACCAAATTGATAGTTTTCATATTTGTTAATAGTGTCACATTATGCTAAAGGGATTTTGTTAATGGATCTTCAAATGAATCATGCTTATCAAATCATTACTCAGGAATTTTCTATAATAGCATATGTCCTTTTAACTAATGGAGAATAATAAAAATAATGATGGTGATAATAGGAGCTATTTTTCATTGAGTTCTATTAACACCCCCCCTAAGCATTACATGTCTTGCTGTCTTGCATGGCACCAAAAGCCAATGAACCATCCTCCTACAGAGTGCAGGGGAAGGAGTATGAGCCTGGGGGTTGATGGGGGCTGGTCATTCTGAGAGTAAATGAGAAGCACCATTGGATGGCCAATGGTCAAGTGGCAGCATTCCTGGGGACAGTTTTTCCACCTAGTGCAGACTCTTCCAGAACCACAATCCCCCTGGGACAGCACGAGATCATAGCAGACATAAAGTAGTCACAGCAAACAGAGGGTAGTAAAGACTGTGATTCGGTGACAAGAGTGGGCAACAGACCCACAGAAAGGCCAAAGACCCCCAGTGATGCTCTCAGAGGCTGAGAACATGGTGGAGCCACTGCTGCTGGAACCTGGGGCAGGGTCAGTCTATTTGTTGGCCCCACTTCCATGTGCAGTCCTGAGATCACTGAGCCTGGACCCCGTGAGTCTTGACAAATTTTGGAGATTGTGCGAGTGCTTGGGCCAAGCCCCTAGGCATGCCCCACGCCCTCCCTCCCAGCAGAGGCTGCTCCCCTGTGGGAGCTCTTCCACAATCTCTTGTTCTGGTTCACGCCTCACATCCTAGAGTTGACCTCCATTCTCATTTCCTTAGGGAGGTCTCCCCAATCAGGTCACATCCCCTCATCACAGTCCCTCCTGGAATCACGAACTCCTTTCTAGCATTTGTCCCAAGTAGACTTTTTATCTATGCAGGCGAGTCTTTGATGACGTCTTTCTGTGCTGGACTGTAAGCTGATAAGAGAAAAGTGACCACAAAGGGAAGACTGTGTTCTATTATCTTTTTTTTTCTCACCATTCTAGCACCACGACCGGTACAGTGCCTGGCTGTCTGGCATGCAATGCTAAGTGTATGCCAAATAAATAAAGAACTGAGTGAACTTTTTCTCATTTTGCTAAATTTGGACACCAAATTCCTCTGATTGTAACTTTCCTCCTTTTCCAGTCACTTCTAATTCCTGTACCTATTCTCCACCCCCTGCCAACCAGAGCTCAATGCACATCTCATGTGAATGTTTCTGATCCCCTGTCAGTCGCCCCAGGAGGGGCTTGTTGGTCATTTGGGAAGGCAGGTCATGTATATGCTGCTGCAGATCTCTGGGCCACATGGACCCTCTGCAGTCCTATACCTGGTGGGTCTATCAGAAGAAGAGGGGACCTTAAATTCCATGTGGATGTGACTTGCATGGCCTTCGTCTTCCCTCATCAACAGATGGCCCTCAACAGTGCCAAAGCCACCTTGCTAATAATACAGCACTAGCAGAGCTCTGGGTCTTGGCTTTGCTATTTACCATGAGTTTGGTCTTGGGCAAGTTCTGTAACTTCTCTGTAAGCTTCCTCACGTGTAAAATAAGGACCCTAATAGTACCTACTTTACAAAGTTGTAACATTAAATGAAATAGTGGATAGGAAGCGCAGTCAGCACTGTGTTAACCATGTAGGGGAAAAAATGACATTGGTCAGTCAGAGGCCTGGATTCCAACAGGTGCAGCCAGGAGTCTCCTGTCAAAGTGTCCTGAGCAACACGTATCACACTCTTCTATCCAGACAAAATTGTGCTTGGAACACCAAAGGCAGCCGAAAAAAAGGACAACCTGTAGCAGTGTTTTTCTAGCGGAAGAGGTGAAGGTGGTGCTAGTAGCAACAATAAAGTAATATTATAGTTACAGTAAATACTGGGAGGCCATAGGCAGTTAGATTCCTTGAGCTCACAGGTTCAAGACCAGCCTGAGCCAAAGCAATCCCCTGTCACTAAAAAAAAAAAAAAAAAAAAAAGCCAGGCATTGTGGCAGGCTCTTGTGGTCCCAGCTACTCGGGAGGCTGAGGCAGGAGGATCACTTGAACTCAAGAGTTGAAGGTTGCTGTCAGCTAAGACACCATGGCATTCGACAAAGCGAGACTCTGTCTCAAAAAAACAAGTTATAGTAAAATAACAGTAACTGCCATTTACCACCTGTTATATTGCTGAATTGTCCACAACCCTGACCAAAGTTATTAGTGCCCAAGATAGCTGCCTGGGGTCCTATGAGTGAGAGAAAGCGAGTAAGAACCCAGCTATCCCCAGGCTGCAGGTTCACCCCTACTCCTTGACCCTGGCTATATGTGAGGTGACAGCACTAGGGTTCTGAGGCTCTAAGCTTCTGAGTTTCTGAGCACCCACTACACAGAATAAACTCTTCTGCTCTCCCTGAATCCCTTCTTAGAGTGGTCTCATTGGTATTTAAAAAAAAAAAAATAGGCCATGTGCGTGTCTGACAGGCTAGCACTAACTCTCTGCTAGTCCTGATTTTACTCCCTTTTCACTGGATACCTTGATATCTTCTCACTGTCCATCAGTGAAAAAACTTCAATGCAAATGGGTTTCTGAATAAAGATGCTTTTTCTCTCCAACCATGTATTTAATTTTGTGCCACAAAGTGTTCCTTACACAAACAGGTAATATTCCTGTTCACACTCAGGCTCTATACGTACTATACTTTGGGCCATCTGCAAAGCTGACCAGAGCCAGAGCTCTACCACCTCTAACAACCATTTTTTTGCTGACAGAGAAACTTGATTTAGGACAAGATCTAGCTCGGGATGGGTCATAGCAGAGGACTGAAAAAATTATTCAAATTGGATCAATGTAAAGAGCCTGGCTACTAAGACTTATAGCGTTCTGACATTATTGTTATATCTTCACTGTTATTATTTGGGGCAGTAGGAAACATGGGGCAAGTGATGAAATGTTTCAGGAAGAGGTTTCAGTCAACTGCACTAACTTCAACATCCACTCAAGAGTGATCTAACCTTTGCAAAGCCTTCACTGATTTAGGAACTTCAAATACATTCTCATTGTTAGGTCACACTGGTAATTCTCTGTTGCATTACCTTTCCTGTTTAAAAAATAAATTAAAACAATCTATGAAGGCAGATAATGTTTAATGGAAAAGGGCAGCGATGGGCTAATGGTTGCCTAGCAACCACTAGACATTATTTGGCGGCTTCACTCTAGAGAAGCCAAAATGGCGGCTGTAATCCTTCTACAGCCCCCTGGACAGTGGATGTGTGAGTGACAGTTCCCTCTGGGCCCAAATCATTTTCTTCTTTGTCTTGGGAAGCAGATCATTTCTTTTTCAGCTTCCAAATGGGGAAACTCTCTGCCTAATTCTTGAATAGCTAATGCCTACACTTTCATCTTCTCAGGAAATCTATGGCTGAACTTCCCAGGTTCATCCTCTGGGCACTGCCACTTATGTTTTCACACATTCCCCATATCCCTCTTTGAGTTCTCCTTCCTGTCAATTAATTACCAACCCAGTTAAGTATTTTTTGAGGTCAAGGAAGGCACTTGATAGGATTAAGTTTTGGAAAACCTCCTCATGTCTTATCCTCCTGTTTCCAGAGTCTTGACTGCCCAGTCCCCTAGGGCCAAGGATGTTTGATAATCCTTTGACGATTTTTTTTTCTCATAACTAGAAAATGGAGGGAAGAAGAAATGTGGTTGCAAAAAGTACATGTAGAATTTCCAGGATTATAGGGATGACCTGTAAGACTGAATGAACCTATTCTTTACAAATAACTTTACCATTAGCTTATCTTAAAAACCGCAATTCTACTATAAGGAAACCCCCAGTACCTGAATTACTTTAACCCTTTGCTACCCCCAAATCACAAGTAGATTGGAAGTGGGTCTCACATGGCCTTTACTCAAAGAACAAAATAGCAACTGTGTGGCAGATTGTCCATGATCTCGCCAATTTGGGACACAAACATGTGTTTTCTTAGCTAGACATCAACGGGAGTCTTTAGACAGGTCCTCTAGCTGGGAACATTATAGGAGGTCTGTGAACCACTGAAAAATGGTGTTTATGTCGACATATCCATCTTGCTAAAGAGAGGGTCTACAGGGCCAGCTTCCAATAGCTTAAAAATTCAATTTCAGTTGGCAGAAAGGGAGGTGAGGAAGTGAGAGCACTGTGAAGGATCTTTGCTTTCAGAAAAATATATTGAGGAGAATTTAGTGTGGAAATATTTCCAAAGAAAAGCTTAAAGAATTTATTAACTTTTTCATTCATTCAGATCAAATCAGTCAACAAATATTCATCAAGAATTTTTCATTCATTCAAATGATGTCAGTCAATACATATTTATCAAAGACCTACCATGTGTGAGTCATTGAGTATGGTCCTCGGGATATAGTCATGAAAACGGAATGGCCCATCAAATCATGGTGTTCCAGCCTAGATACTGATTAAGTTTTGGAAAACCTCCCCATGTCTTATCCTCCTGTTTCCAGAGTTGAACATGTGTTGTGTGGCTAGGACTTCTATGCACATTAATAAAATATTCACCAGTAACTACAGAAACTTAAGAATCTATTAAAGTCTAGAATCTATTAAACCTCAAAGTACATATGAACTAAGAGTTCTCTGACTCAAAAACCAATCCTTCAGCATCCACAAGAGCTTAGATTTGGGGAATTCTTTGGGGTAAAATCCACGAGTATACTGAGTTGGTACTGGTGGTACAAAGGAAAGAGGCTTCTGCCTGGAATGCAGTATAGTGTAGGGGACTTACTTCCCTAAATACCCAGAGAGAGGACAGAAAATGCTCTGGCCATATCCTAAGCACAGGCGGAATTCAGCAATACCAGTAATGGTAACTGAGTACTTACCACATGCTATGCCTTGTGCTAAAACCTTCCACATGCATATTAACATTCACAAATTCACAAAGGAAGCATTATTAGTAACAGCACTTTCCAAGTAAAAAACGGAGCCTCAGAGATTTTCATGGCTGGTGGACATCAAGAGCCTAGATTCGAACTCAAGTTTTATTCCAAAGCCCATGCATGCTTTCCTAATGTTCTGTCTTTTGAGTCATCTTTCTGTAGGTATTTTACCACCTTGGCTCATTTGGGAACTCTCTGAAGACTAAAGCCTTCACTAGCAGACTCTTACACACACAGTACCATCAAGAGGCATGAAGGGACGGAGATTTCACCCTACTTGTAAGACAGCGAGTCAGTCTGTTTCATAGATGCTGCTAGAACATATTTGGCTCCTGGGTCAGAGAAAAAAGACAGTTTATTATTCAAAATAATAGAAGGAGCCATCAGCATTTTTGCACTGATTCCTACAGTGTGATACCAGGCCAAATGACACCGGCATACTTTGCGGCTTTCATTAAGAAGAGTATATTTCTGGGTTGAGGGAACTGAATCTGGACAGTAAGCATGGCTTTGCTCCACAGTAAGGCACCATCTCAATCTTCCAAGGCTGTTTATATGCAAACATCCTTGCAAAGATAGTTTGGATCAAAAGAGTACTCAGTGCCCTACTCACAAGATGTGCAGAAATGCAAGAGTAGTTTCCTAACAAGTACACAGTTTGCTACATGTCAGGAACTATTCTAACCACTTTCACATTCACTAATGAACCCTCATATTCCTATCAGATAGGTACCATTATTATCTCTACTCCTCAGAAGAACCCAAGGTACAGAGAGTTTAAACAACCTGTCTAGGGTTACACATCTGGTAAATGGCAGCACTGACGTCTGAATCTGGGCTGCTCCACTGGCCTGTGTGTGGCAACTTACTGCATGCTAGGCCTCGTGCATTACGTTTTAACATTTGCTGGTGTCAGCAACCTACCCTCTGGTAGGTTGGGAGAAAGGGAGGCCTTTCTCCACTGCTTATCACCACCCTAGAGTTGGGCGGCTCTCACTTAGTGTGCTCCGGACGCCTTCTCAGTCTGGCCTGAGCACTTGATTTCCACCTTTCTTGGGTGCTGCTGGTCTGGGCTTTGCTTTGAAGACCACTGTGATGTTGGAGTTTACTATCTGTCTTCCTTAGAACATGAGCTCGATGAGGATTTCTGTTTTGCTCTGTGCAGTGTCCTCCATGTACGTAAGAGTCCAGGCCACATCACAGCCCTCAACACAGAGAAAGAATAAGGAAAGGAAATGGCGGGGGTGGGGTGGTGGGGTAGGGGAATCCATCTTGTCCTGATTCTCTTCTGACCTTAACATTGAAAAACCCTTTAGTGCCATCCTGGTGGTTAAAGACCTTGAGCAGTCCTCATAGCCATGGGCTAGAGTTAAAGGTTCCAGGGCACAAATCCTGAAAAAGGAAGTCTGCTCCTGATCAATCTACACAATTTATATTTTTGACCACGAAGTTGTTAGAGCCACTTCTAGCAATACATGAATTTCATAAAAATGCCTTTTGAGGCGCATAGAAACATCTGAGGACTTTAATTAAGTCCTCCACCGTCAGGAGTGAAACTTTCACGTACATGGACCATGGATATTTTTCTTTTTGAGCACTGCTGGCAAAGAAGCAAGTAACAAGTGAGGATTCCAATTTTCTTTGACACAGAACCTTCCTTTTCCATTCTTTCTTTTTCTGAAAATAGAAGTGCTATACTGCATAAAGGCAACCTGTTTGGGAATATGAGCATTTATATTAACAGCATTACTCAGAATTTACACTATGTGGTATAGGTTCCCACCCTGCAGTTTGTGATAAGACATGTCCAAGTTGCATGGGCCTGTTTTCCTAGATTCCATCCCAGATGCCCAGTGTAGGAAGGCTGTGCTACTCCAAGACGTCTTTGTTAGTATGCATTAATCACAGAGTGGCTGTTAAAATGTAGACTCCCAGGGTCTGCTTCCAAAGAGGGACCCTGGAATTTACATTTTCATAAGTGCTGTGGGCAGGTGGGCCTGGATCACACTCTGAGAATCACTGGGATGGGGGAAGAGGCCAAAATCACTGGCCTGGGTTCTAATGCCAACCCTTTTACGCTAGATGGACAGCTGCACAGTTCTCCCTTAAGCATTTGGGCACCTCTGTTTTCTCTTCTATGAAACAACCATAATGCATGTGTGGCTTCCTCAGAGGGATGGTATAGACCACTGTATGCAAACAGTAACAAAAGAATTTTAGCTTTCTGATCTGCTAGATATTTATATCCACATAGAACTAAGATGGACATAGAACTAGAATGTCTAAGACAAGGGGCATATATAAAAATAAATTCCCAGGGTTTAAAAAAGTCCACAGAATAGTAACAGTAGTTCTAAGGCTATTCTCTCAATCAGCAGTGAATATTTATTAAGGATATCAAGACAAAACTTCAAACATTTTAACTGAAGGGACCAGGTATGGACATATATAGCCATCCACCCATCCATCCATCCATCCGTCCTTTCATCTCACATAACAAGCTGGTCTGTACCCCAGACACTGACATGAGGGTACACAGGCCAGCTCTACTGCCACAGTCTTCACACAGCCCTCTCGCTGTGCACCAGGCCAAGGCTTTATTTACCCCAGTTCAACCATCTCACTTCACCTTTGGCTTTGCTTTCTCCCTTGCAGTTGTTTCCTAAAGCACAGACCTTTAATAATCATCTTCACAAGAGATCTGAGGCACTGCTTCTAGGAAATCCGACCTAAGGCATCGCTGACTATGATTCTGGATTGGATGTTTCGTTTGGCCAAGATCCTTAGCACCACCTGGTGCTACCACTACCACCACCTCTCCACCATTACCTTGCTTGACAGCTCAGTGGCGTTTGTTGCTGTTGGCACGTCACCTTTTAAAACTTTTTCCTCAATCTGTCTTCTGCAACAACCCTCCTTCTGACCTCCAGATCTCTGCATACAACTGTCCATTTGACATTTCCACAGGTACCCTGACACAGCAAGTCTAGATATGAACTGCATTACTCAAGAGTGCCAACCACATCACAGCCCTCAACACATTTATGCCAATGTGATTAAATGTCTAATCTGACTAAACTATAATGATATTACTCTTAATCAAAAGCCTGTTCTCTCCTATATTCCTTTTCCCATGTCACCACCCATAGGTACCAACCCTCCCACACAAGCGCAAACTCCCTAGCCTGTCTTCAAAGGTGTAAAAAAAGGTTCCAGTCAACTCTGCTCAGAGTCATCTCTCTACCACCCACTTTCTTGCTCTCTGTCCCCACCACCCCACAACAGTAAGTCCTTGCTGTGCCTGCCTGTGTCTCACTGCTCCTTCTGTCTGGGACGTATTTGCTTCAGTTCATCTACCTGGTAAAGTCCCAACAGTTCCTTGTGACTGTCCTGAGCGCCGCCTCTGCTTCACTGACTGAGCACACATCACTTCAGCAAGCACCACATTTTGGTATCATGCACACCACGTGGTTACATGCCTGGCTATTTTGACTCAGCTCTGTCAACAAATCCCAGTAAAAAATGACTACATCCAATCACAAACAGGAGTCTGTGCTGTTTCACATCGGCAGAATTTAGTCATCACTTCAAGGTCCTATGTGAACTTTAGGCAGAGTGGCAGATACCATAAGCTATTTACATTTTGGTAAATATACCAAAATGTAAAATTTATTTCCTTTTCTTCCTAGAAAAAAGCCAGTCTACATTTCTCAGCTTCCCTTGTAGCTAGGTGAGGTGAACTAATGAAATTCTAGCCAGTGCAGTGAGAACTAATATGAGATTAAGCCGTTACATTTTGAGGGGCATTTTTGTTTCAGAAGCTAGCATGACCCCTAACACGGGCAGGGGCTGCGACATGGCCATTCTAACAGAGACAGCATGTTGATACAATCTAAGAAAAGTTTAAGCTTAAAGTTACTGAGTAATATGTAGAACAGATTATTTATTACATTCATTCCTGAGTCATATCCTTAAAAAGATGAAGACCTAAAGTGACAGGGTACCATTCCCACCGACCCTGATGTAAGTACCTGTGGATCCGTCACTAAGTTAGTAATGACAGCTAATTGCCCAGCTAGAAAATGCAACATTATGTAACTAACTGCTCAGATAACTAAAACATTTAAGTCTAGGTTATTATGTGTAAATTATTTCATTATATTCGGCAAAAAAAAAAAAAAAGTCACTGATTTTCCAGCAGCTGACCTAAAAATCAAGTTGTCAGAAATACGGCTTATAGATATTTCCCATTGTGCTGATCCATCTTTGAATCTGCAAGTTAATTCAGAGTATCTGACATCTAGTAGGCATTCAGTAAATGTTCCTCAGATATTATGTAGAAATTCAAAGAAAGCTTTGGTCAGGCATAGTGGTGCAAACCTTGTATAAATGGTACAAGTTAGACCTATAAACCTAACACTTTGGCAGGCTGAGGCAGGAGTATCACTTGAGGGTAGAAATTTGAGACCAGCTTTGGCAACAGAGTGAGACCCTGTCTCTACAGAAAAACAGAAAAATCAGCTGAGCGTCGTAGTGTATACTTATTGTACTCGCTCCTTGGGAGGCTGAGGAAGGAGGATCCCTTGAGCTTAGGAGTTTGTGGCTACAGTGAGCTATGATGATACCACTGCATTCTAGTCCAGGCTACAGAAAGAGAGCACATCTCACAGAGAAAAACAAACACAAAGCGTCATTGTACACTATTCCCTGTGATGTTCGTAATTACTTCTTCTAGCATCACCCACCTTATAAATGAAAACACTTTATTCTGGGGAGTCATAATTGTATGCTATCCATCAAATAATAAAACCTTTATAGCTGAAGCATTCAACCCAAAGATGAAGTGATATATCAAGTTCCTGATCACATGCCAGAACTTACAGATGAATATAAAACAGACATCAATAATTACAGCTTGTACTATAGCTGTTACTTTCTAAAACTTTAGGTTCAGTGAGCAAGTAATAACTGGACAGACACACCCTTCAGGAATTAGAAAGTGGAAAAAGATTACCTCATTCCATACTTGTCATACAGCAGGCCCCCTGCAGCAACTGAGCAGGAGGCAGCCCATGGGCCCAAGAAGAGGTGTGGACTGGAGCTGCCAGGATGATGCCAACGAGCAGGGGACACCTGGCAGAGGAGCACTTAGGTGCCGAGGTTTCACTCCGGCACTACGCTCCCTTGTTTTGTATTGTGTTTCCTTAAGAAACCTTGTCTGGATATAAAAGGTGCGTACTTAAGCTCAGTTTCTTAAAAATGACATCTTGCTTGTAAAATTTTTATGCTTTTTTTTACTTGAATCTAAAAACAAGTTACTGATACAAAGATAATTATCCCTCAGCTACTTTTTGATTTTTACAAGCACTCTAAAAACCCAGCATACTGCCTGGCATTTGACAAACTGTACCCCCAGCAGCCTATAATTGTGTTCCAGGGATTAAGATCACAAAAGCCAATGTGGCAGGAAGCTACTCTAACAGCAACACTATTTGAAGAAATCCTAGCAAAGGGAACACATACCTCCAGAGTATGCACAAGTGCGTAGGAGACACTGCTGAGAGGAGACACACTCATTTTAATACTAAAGCCAAACAGTTCAACTCCTTCCTAAGTTTCTTCCTGGTAATCTTCCTCGGCCACATGCTGCCACATCCCTTATTGAAGGCAAGAATCCCCTCCCAGGAAGCCTCTGTGCTGATTATAGCTATAACACTCAGAAATGTGAGTTTTCTTTGTTTCCTTTTAAGATGAGTAGTGTGGAAGGAAAATAAAATAATAAAGACTGCAGAATGGCATTCTGCTCATTGTATCAAATCTACAGAGTAACCCAACCCCAAAAATGAAAAGTTGACCTTATTGTCTCAGTATATAACAAAGGTCAGGAACAAATGGACACTGATTAAAATATCTTTTTTTTTTTTCTTTTTGAGACACAGTCTCACTCTGTTGCCCATGTTAGAGTGCCATGGTGTCAACCTAGGTCACTGTAACCTCAAACCCCTGAGTTTAAGGGATCTTCCTGCCTCAACCTCCCAAGTATCTAGGACTACAGGTGCCCTCCAAAACACCTGGCTAATTTTTCTATTTTTAGGAAAGACAGGGTCTCACTCTTGCTCAGGCTGGTCTTGAACTCCTAAGCTCAAGGGATCCTCTGGCCTTGGCCTCCCAAAGTGCTAGCATTATAGGCACGAGCCACGAAGCTCAGCCAATAAAAAAAAACCTCATAATAGTTCATTGTAGCTTACTCTAGTACCTATTGTACTTTCTACCATAAAGACTCCTATTCATTTAAATTGAAAATCTAGAAAGATGTTCTGATTACTTTATAATAAAAGTTAATTACCCAAATGCACTGCCATGGGTGTACAATGCCTTAGACTTTTCAAAGCACTTTCAGACTATTACCATGTTAGAAGGCACTGGTGTTACAAATGCCAATCTACATTTGGCTTTGGAAAAAGATTTTAATGTACATATTTTGTCCAAATATTACTATTTGTTTCATGAAAGTCAGAGCTAAGACTTTAGCAGAGTGTAAATTTTAAGCCAATGAATAAACAGTTGGCTTGAAAAAATGTTAAACTGACATGCAAGGCATTTGTTGCTCTGCCAGACACTAAAAATAAATGTGATTCTGTCAACATGGAGAAAACTGAATTCAGTAGGTTTGGAATTTGACTACCATGTTTTCCTAAGTTAACTTCCTAAAATGGGATCTGACATAACACCAGCTTGCTTCTCCTAATATCCTCCTAAAAAAATTACACACAACCTGCATTTTATTTAAACATCAACCTCATCAATATATTTTATCGTTGGCAATATACTTTACCTAACAACTAAAACGTTGGACATTTTGCAAATTCTATCTTCATATTTTCAGAATTAAAATACATCTTATTAAAGTCACTAATGACCTAAGCTGTTAAAACATTTAAAAGATAATATTTTACATAAAAGTTATAAAGAAAAAAAATCAGATTTTAAATGTGCAGTTCTAAGCTGTTACTTAAAGTTCAGATAACATTTTCCTCTTGTCCTTGGCATGCTGCTCCTCCCTTATCTGTCTGCCTAAAAACATAAGTGTGTTTAAAATATGGAGTGTAAGATTTACGATCAGTTGTAGAAACCTGTTTAAGTACTGATTTATAGTCTTGGCCGAGGTATTTAACTCTGTCATCAAAACTAATTATAGCAAACCTAAGATTATTATATATTCAAACTTTCCTTTTGGTGAAAGAAATAGAATGTTTTGCTGAAAATCAGAAACATCCTGAGGGCTCCCAAACAAGAATGCATTGCCAACTTCTCCGAACCAGTGCTGTAAAGCTCAAAATTACTGTTCTTTAGTAAGTTGTTTTAGCCTGAAGTACTTAAACAGTAAATCAGAGTTACATTAATGTCATACCGATGGCCTGAAACATATTAATCTCAGTTAACAATAACTGACGTGTACATCACTAATCTCATTCAGGTATTCTGTAGTAGTAATGCACATGTTGAAACTTTAGGAACTCAAGTTATTACTGATCCAGAAAGAGCCTTTACTTTGCCATGACCAGAATAGTGAGGACAAGTGACTGTACCCTTAAGGTAACATGGGTACTCTAGGAATAATGTTCCCATTTTATTGCTTCAATGAGTAAAATGTCTAATAGTTACTAAAGCTGATCAAATAAAACTGGTCTCAAATGACATGCCAGCAGTGCCAACCCAAGACAACCTGTCCTTTCCTCTCCCACAAATCCTTTGCTCCCACCCCTTCTTCTGCTACACTATAATGTTTTGGAGCTTTCCTCAATCCATGCCCCCTAAAAAGTGAAGAATTAGGAGATATGGTTTCCCTTTCCAAGTGAGTTCCCTGCTACATGGAATTCCACCCACTCACTGCCTTCTACTCAGTTAAAATGCTCCCTCTATGTGAGAACCCTTGGTAAGGTGCTGAGGAAGCAATTGCTGGCATGGCAATGGGATGAAGAAGGGCTCCTGTGGCTGCACAGGCTCCCCAACCAGATCATACAAGAGGCTACTGGCAATGTAGGTTACTCAGTCTGAGCGGTGAAACGGGCCTCAGGAGTTACTCAGCACACTCTGGTGTGGAGATGGGGCAAAAAAATCTGGCAGAGGCCAAAGGGCACGTGTGCCCACTTGCTCAAAAGTGTGGTTTTTTAATTTCAGATTAATATAAGCGTATAAATAACGAGTTTACAATGTTAGCGTTTGTTAGGTAAGGTTCCCGTAGTAGGTGTGCCCAGTAGATGAGAGCATACCAAAAAACACAACTTAACAATTCTGGCAAAACCACTGAACAGCATGTAGTAGATGCTTCCCCATAAGGGATTTTTAAGATGGAAGTTTCCTGTATACTTATATTTATCTACTGGCAGTTCAAAATGGATATTGGAAGTAAGCTGTACATGATTATATGTATAAAATGGAACTGGGAATATTCAATCATAAAATATAAGATTTTCTGAGCTTATCTTTAAGGTCTGGATACCTTTTCATAATGAACTGGTATGATATGCAATCTCCTAAAAGTTGGCTTTCTCTAGGCTGGCTTTCTCAATTAAATAGAAACAAGATGTGATTTTTGGATTCTTAAATAGAGACTATATTCGCTTATTCCAGAACATAAAAGAAAACATTACACGTGTCACCATTTGATAAGAGTTCGTTACTATTTTAAGTCTAAAAATAGCAAAAATATAATTATGTTCATGGCTCATTTTATATGTTCCTAAATTTATATTATCAACTCAGAGAAAGTCTGTATCAAAACTTCTAACAAAGGATGAGGAAAGGAGGCAATGAAAACAAGGTCAGTGGTTCTTTACCTCTTCAAGCACGGAGTAGAGAGGTGCTAAAACACCCAGCTGTGGTCTTCTCCACCAGCTTGTCAATCACTCCTCAAAGCCCCTTCCCAGGAAGACCAAGAAACACACACATCTAACAAAAACTACCCCCCCACAATACCGATCCTCTCTTTCTCCTCATTAAATCATTCAATCTTTTAGAGTAGTGTGAAAAAAGAATGAAAACAAATCAACCAGTTCTCAGAAGGTTCAAATTTATATCGAGTTATAATTGTCTGTTTAATACAACCGCACCATTTTCTCTTCTAAGAAACATTTCATAAATTAAAGAATGAGATAGCCAAGAAAGAGATTTAAGAAGTTCTTTCTAGGCAAAACTCAATTTAAATCATACTTCAAACACTATACTGTCCCCTTTTTATTGTAGTAATTTTACCCACATAAAAATGAATTAGGTGCTTTTACTGTGTAATTTTGGAATATCAACTCTACTGCCTCCAATAGAAAATCAATAATTATTTTATAACATTAAAGTAATTTCTATAGACAGTATGAACTGAGACTTTTTTGCACTTATGACTAATCCATTACAAACACTTGCCAATCTTAAAAACACAATTCTCATAAAAGTGCAGTTATACCAAGTACAGACAGGAAAGTATAAGGAGCTCACTGGCTTTGCTATACCGAACGGATAAAAAGGGAAACTGAATTTATACTGTAGGTGTACATAAATAAATAAAATAAAATCCTACCCTTTTTTTCCCTGTATTTTCTTAGATTTCTTTATATAAATAACAGAATGCTTCATTTTATTCAATAGGATGAATTTCTTATAGAAAAACCAGAAAGAGCTGATAAACAACTCCCAATTTTTTTTATTTTTTTCCTACTACTTCCACCAATTTCCTGACATGATTTAACATAAGCAGGAAAATCTTTTCAGTACACTGAGCACTTGAGTCTACAAATGTCCTGAAGAACTCTGGCAAGTTACATATATCCCATGTTGCTTTTGGTTTCCCATCTCTTCTTTGCTTCAAACCCCCATGCAAGTTTCTTCTTTTTTCGAGCAGCCTGTGAATTTTCAGCCTCCTTTTTGGCTTTTACGAAGTTGTGGCAGGCAACTGCTTTGGCAATTTTTACACCTCTCGGGTAGCTAGTTGGTTGCTGAGTTCTTCAGCCTTCTCAATATTCCACTCTTCCACAGCTTGGTCTATCCTCTTTTCAAGGCCTGACTAGAAAAAAAAAAAAACCTAAACATTAAGCATAGGCAAACATAAGCTAACTAAAATTATGTTACAGGACTAGAGCAAATGCCTTATATAAATAGACCGTTTATTCTCACAATAACCCCACAAGGTAGTTGACAGTTGCCCTATGGTGCCAGAAGTCTCAGAGACATCAAATAGCTCCCTCAAGGTCATGTAACTTCATGAACTAATAAAAAGGAGATGCAAATCCAGACTTCTGTGACTCCAAAGCCTCTGTTTTCCCTTAATAATAACAATAATGTTAATTTAATAATAATAGCTAAAATTTATGGAGTGCTCATTATGTGGTTGATCCTGGGCTTAGTACTGTAAGAAAGTTCTTTATTTCTTATAACAACCCCATGAAATAATGTTATCTTGTTCTAAAGATGAAGAAATAGAGCCTTAGACCCCCTAACTAGGCCAAATACAAAGTCTGTTAGTAAGCCCATCACATGAACCCAGGCTTGCTCAGAACCTACATTCTCAACCATGATTTTGTCCTACCTTTTTTCTATATGGCCTATTCCTATAGCTCAAAATTTTTATTTAATAGCCCCTGATCATCTTTGACTATAAACATTAGGCTGAAGATTTAACATGGAGGGAAAATTACATATACCCCAGGAAATCATAATTAAAATTTTCATGGGATTACCAAACAGACAGGGTAAGACCTTATATATTTATGAAAAGATGCTCAGACTTAAATAATTTGAATTGTGAAAATAGTTCTATAGATAATGAAAATTTTCAAATATAGTCTGATATTTGATTCTTATGAGAAAATTTTATTCTAATAATGGCTTATCTAATATATTGTTTAGGTTCCTCATTTTCAGTTAATATTGTATCTACTAAAGACTTCTTCCTCCTTATCTAACAATGGAAGTCCTAAGAATATGTTTTCTCTCAGTATACTGCTTAATTATACTCGTTAACTAAGAAATTGTGTTCCTCTTTGTTGAGATGTGGCTTAAAAAATAACTCCAGCATAATTTGCCTAAAAAGATCACAGAAACAAAGACAATGAGGCCATCACTAATGAGCACTGTTAAGGGAAGACAGTCCCTTCTCATGATGCCCACCTACGTACAGAGGAGGCCAACAGGCACTTCCTCCTCCACTGCAGCTGCACACACGTTCATTCAATAGCCCTCCCTTCCTAGTCTTTGAACCATGTGGCTCTAATGCCCTCCTCCCATTCTTGCCCCATGACGATCTACTAGTTTCCAGAAATTTCCCTTTCTGGTATTTCTGCATAACTCTTCTCCTGATGTTCCAAACAATACCCTGGAATCACTTTTCCAGTATCTTTCCTCTTCAAGGACCTCTAATTCCACCCACCTCCAAAGTTTAGACTCTAGGCTAGTGCCTCTGTTCCAGTTCTGGTCTGGACAGTGTCAATCCATGGCATAAATAACCAGTTTGTTCCAGAATGCAAATCAGCTTCATGACTAAGCATAGTTTGTCTAGATGACTTTGGGGCAGGGAGGGTAACAAGACTTTCTCAGTGAGAAACGTAGCACACTGAGTTATTCACATATAGGTTCCTTATCTCTCTGTAGACCAGTACTTTGAAGAATGCTGCAGGTCATGTCATAGATATCATATAAAAGCTCCACCTCCAAAACTTCACCATCTACAATTCTGTGCCCTGAATATAATTCTTCCATTTATCTAAGTCCTCCTACCCAATAAGCCTGCTTTGTCTTTATTTGGAGCCTGAATCCTAGGTACCCATATTTGTTCTCACAGTTCTTCAGTCCCTTCTGGGATTCTTTGATCCTCCCTCTCTAATTTGTAGCCCATGATTAACCTTATCAAACTAGAATCTAAGCCAGTGGTTCTCAATGGTACAACATTACCTGGAAACTTGTTAGCTTGACACTTACTGGTCTGACACACTACAGTGAGTTATGCCTCTGCCACTTCCTTGGGTTCCATGCTCAATAAGAACTAGTAAGAACAGACTGTGTCACTGGCTTGTCCCAGAACCCTGCCTGGTTCCTTCCATGTAGCAAGCACTCACTCATTCTGTGCTACCAAGCTAATATTCACAGTGTAGTCATCCAGGCTCATATTAGTACTGAAAGGACCCCTTCCCAACTGGGAACTTACATCACATATCCACTGCTTTGAGAAGTTCCCAAGAGAATTCCACAACCATAATACTGACATAATAATGCCCACATGATTTTAAAAAGGTCACATAGACCTTTATTTATATAGAAATCTATCTTACTATTTTTTAGAATATATATTTCTTGAGAATATCATTTTCTCTATTCTCGGTTCCTAGAGTTTTGTACAATACCTGTACCTAGAACTTTATTTTTTAATTAATATTGAAAATAAAGTTCTTTTTCTTAAAATATAAACTGAATACTCTTTCCTTTCTATGCAAAATATTAGGTTTCTCTTCAAATGCTACTGAGACATATGAAATGATTCCTTGCACCATAAATTCCAGGGTAAGTTTGATACCTCAACCCAGACCTTATCCACTCTCACCCGAGTGACCCATCAACCCAGACTTGCTCAGCTCAGCAACCTGGTCACTAACGGCACCATTCTCAAGTCTGTCCTGTATGTTCCATAGAGCAGCTCTGCTCCCTTTTGATTGGCCAGGTTTTCTGAGGTTATATAAGATCCTGGGTATTGTATTCCATTACACCAGAACTTAAAAAGAGCACAGTTCAATGAGTAACAAGGTATCCACTCTACTTTTCCTGCTAATGCCCATGAATAAAATGATGGTCTGCTTATAGAATCATTTTGCCAGATCAACTTACTAATTTTCCCTTGGTTACCATGGAGCCACAGTTAACATCATAAAGGAGAGAAAGCAAGAACACCCCCCTTTTTAAGAAAAGCATATGAACTGCTAAGTTTACATAGCTTATATAGGCATAAGTTTCACTGAAAAGTAAATCAGCTAAAATTACAAATCTATCTGTTCACCATGGACCAACTGCCATTTCTCCCTCATTCAGAGCAGCATCTAACAGTAGAGAGGGAACTGGGCTAAAAGTCAAGCAATGTAGTCAAAACTCTGGGTAAATGAGGTTTGACTCCTAAGTTTCAGTTTCCTTTTTGATAATGAGAAGATTGGCTTGAATGATCAAAATTTCCTCCTAGAAATAAAAATCTCAGAATAAAAACTCAACTTCATTTTTAGCCCTTTCAATCAACAGTATTTTGTTTGGTTTTTAAAATTCCAACCAAGTTTTGCTAGACACTACCGTTTCTCTTCTTTTTTTCAGTACCTTAAAGTACTTTTCAGTACCTTTAACAGTACCTTAAAGCTCTGAAAATTTTCTGATTCCAGGTGTACACCCAAACTTTGTTTCTATTAAGAACGTATTGACATTCCAAGCACATTCAAAGTGATCATATTAGTAAAAAAATTCTTCTATAAAATCTTTCCATCTCCTTAAGACCATAAGTTCCTAGCAGGTTACAAAAGAAAAGTTGGCAAGATCCAACCTGGGTTCAAATACCAGCTACTCTACTTATGAACTAAGCAACCCTGGGTGAGTCGCTAAACCTCTGAGGGCTACAGTTTTCTCGCATGCAGTAAAAGGAGAATAAAACCACGTCCTCTATGAAGTTAGAGTAAGGGTCAAAGAAAATATATTAATATGTCAAATACCTAGCCAAGGTTCAGAATATAGTAATCATCCAATAACTACTAAGCAGTTTCTTTTATTACAATCTAAATATCAGAATACCATTACTACAAAGAGAAGGCTTACGTATGGCTAAAGACTTCATTACAGGTCTTCAAGGGCTCAGATCCAAGCACAAAACCCAAGAAGTCAACTCTGAATCAGTAAGCAGTCTCATGAAACAGAAGTTGAACATTAAGGTTTTTTTTTTTTAATAAGTTTTAAGTTGGACCCAAGCGACGACTTTATTTGCCTTATCTACAACATCTTCCATAATATAGGAATGGCCAACAGACAGGTGGTAGCCTGCAATGTGTGCTTCTAAGTTGTTTTTAGACTAGAATCAAAATATAGCTTATGATCTATCTCAGCAAAGAGAAAGCAACCTGGGGAATGGCAATTTGGCCACAGTGGAAAATTCTTCTAAGGGCAGTATCTAACAGGTTCCCACAAGGCAACGACTAACCTTTAATTAATAAAGTTTTGCTGCAGCTATCAAAAACACGTGACTACAAATGCCTTGGTAATTAATGGGTACTAGGTTTAACATTATGGACTCACATCATATGCATATATATGGATTAAAGATCTTAAAAGCAAACTGTGCCACATTATATTTCTATAATATAATTTAGAATTTGGATATTATATTTAATTTTAAAGCTTAATACATACTGAAGTCTGCTTGACTGGACCTAAATAATCAAAAAAACCAATTAGGCAATTTCTCCATAAAGGCGGGGGGGTGGGGAGGGGCGGGCGGAGGGAAGAGGGTGGACATAAAGTTTGTGTGCAAATTTAAATAGTTTAACATAGAAAATTGCACATGAACTTTATGGACATGCTGTATAAGTCATGATTTATGTATGACTGTTATCTTTCTATATATATCATACCCACTCAAATCAGCTGAGTTAGTTTAGCAAAAACTAAGCTCAACTATTATTTCAGAAAAATCTAGATTTCGAACCAATGATTTGGGTTTAAAGTCTCATTTCACTTACTAGCTGTTTGTTTCCCTAAATAAATTATGCTAAACTTTAGTTTCTTCATCTGTATAATGAGATTTATATTAGTCCTGCCTACTCACCCCACAGGGATTAATAACATAGGGATCAAGAGAGAATGCTTTTTAACTGATACTAGCAGAGTACTGATACCACAACACCCTTACCCTCTCCCCCATTCACTCAAGGCAGTAAGTCTTTTAACTGATCTATGTATTGGAGTACCAAGTAAATGTCAGATTAGAAAAGGCATTCTGCTTAAAAAAAAAAAAAAAGTTTGAAAAGCTATACTATAGCACTTTCCTCTCTAAACAACTTTTAAAAATCATCAAAGACATTGTACAATCACTCTAAAATTACCTCTAGCTTTTCATGCCAAAAAGTATCCATTAGGTATACATAAAACTAACTTCAGTAATGACTGCTGACGAATCAAATTGGCTCAACCAAAGAATACTTGAGACATTTATAGTGAAATTAATGAGTAAAATTTATTCTAAAGAAATTCCCACAGATTCAAAATAATTATGTTATGATTACAGAATTATTATTGTAAGTCCCAGAACTGCTGCCAGAAACACAATTATAGCTGTAGTTAATACAAAGAACATTTTAAAACAGCTTTGGATATTAGGAAGATTACATTTAAAAACTACAAGCCTCTGCATTGTCTGGGAAGCAGGTGACAGCAGTGCTGTAAATAGACATTCTTGGTTGAGCAACAGTTTCAGCTTGGCAGTATTCCAAAACTGAAAAAGAGGAGGAAAAAAAAAAAAAGAAAAAGACTACACGATATACACAAGATTAAGAAGTTTGTTTTGTTTTACCATTCTCTAGAAGGTTGAGTGAATATAAAATAAAAAGGCTCTGTGAGATACAGTAACAGATCAACCTCTGCTCCAGAGAAACAAAACAATGGATGGAAATCCATGCTAGCTTTGTCCACACTGCATCAGAGATTTTCATGATCCTCACTAGATTTTGTGAGCAATAGTTACTATCTGCTAGACTTAGATTTGTTTTTAGCTTTTATCTTAGTGCCACCAATGTGGACATTCTTCAAGTTTATTTACTCTGTTGTATTAACAGTAGAGACTTTAGCAGGACAGCAAAAGGGATGCCATGTAAAACAGTGATCCCAAACCAAACAATGAATGTGAACCTGCTGGCATGCAATTATACTGAACCATAAAGAGAATATGCAAGAATCTGGCTTCAGTGAATCCTTCCTTTCCTTTTATGCTTGCATTTATTTGAAGGGTGCTAAGTACCGGCAAAGTCCTGGATAGATAATAAGCCTAGCCAGCTCAGTCTCCTTGTTTAGAAGACCACCACAACTTAGCCAGAGGCCATTTATATGAAGAAATGTCTATGTTATGGAGAAAGGGGAGAGGGAGGGGAGGGGAGGGGGGAGGATGGATGGAGGGAGAGCGATTGGTGGGATCACGTCTATGGTTTATCCTATGGAGGTACCTGTGAGTCTTTCTAAATGTAGAATATAATGTCTTTACACAATAACTAAGAAAATGACGTGAAGGCTATGTTAACCAGATGGATGAAAGTATTTCAAACTGTATATAAAAAAAGCACTGTACCCCATGATAGTATTAATGTACACAGCTATGATTTAATTTAAAAAAAAGAAAGAAAGAAAACCCAAATATTAAATAGATCAATGGGACCTACTGACAGTCTCCCTGAATCAGAGATTTCATTTTTCAAATGGTGTTTGACTTATAATATTCTTCTAGAACACATTTAATGCATAACACAAAATAGAACACTAGTTCCTAAAACTGAGTGGTTCAAAAGAGTTTGCATAAAGAAGCCTAGTATCCTGTATTAAAGGAACGCCACATGAATTCCAAAGTCTAGATAATGAGTTAGCCATTTCTGGCCACTATCAGGAAAGTACAATTTAATATGCAGGATAATAATAAAATTTAATAAAGTTGTAAAAGAAATTCTGAGAATTTCTATCTACTCTTTGGAATGGCTACAAAGTTCATCTCATGGCTTTATTTTAATAAGAAACAATCAGACATCCTAAAGTCATTATAATCATGAGATAATATAACAAATACCATAAATATTTGAAAATCAAAGATGATCTAATTCACAAGCAAAACTTTAGAATTATTTCCTAATAGTACCAACATTTAACATTCTTTCTGTCAAAAGAACAAGCTAGTCAGTGGCTGAGCAGGTCTGCTAGAGACAGCACACGGCCAAGGATGTCAGGACGGTCCTCTTCCCTGCTACTTCGCAACATATTACGTATAGTCAGGAACATCTCCCTTCAAAAGGCCACCAAAACCACAAACATCAAGAACATGGCAAACAGCTACCACCCCTTTTTGCAGTGAGCCTAGGAAACTGAGAAAGGTGTCAGTAAACCTAGATTTTAGTTTCAACTCTACCAATGATCTTTCTTTGTAAGAAATTTAGCATTTCTGGAAAACACTGTAAAAAGGAGGTTACTCAGAAATAGTAATTAGCAGCTGAGAGGGATCCTGATTTTAACTGCCATGTGTTCTA
>CAUYQV010136268.1:0-19364 GCA_963574575.1 Galagoides demidoff | reverse complement strand
CATGTAACACAGTTTATATCTTTTGGCTGTTTTATGACACTCATGTCATTCTAATTAAAAACACAAGGGTTTCATTATTCATGCGTTTCTGTATATTATTATAAGAAGCAACAAAGTAAATACATGTTGTTAACCATGTTCTTTATTTCAGAAACGATGAAGATTTTCACTTTTCTAGTCTCATTACATGGAGGATCATTATCCATTAACCTTTGATACCCTTTTTTGGGAGAAATGTTTACATTTTTTCTTTTCTGTCTTAAGAATTCATGGTGAAAAAAAAAGAGATTCATGGTGAAATAATGTTATTATCATTTACATTTTGCGTAAAATCTCAAAGCATACTAAATGCTTATTGGTGATATGTATTCCTCTATAATTTTAATATTTATCACTAATAAAAAGAAAAAATATTCTCTGCCTGCTTAATATTTTTGCCTAATTTTCAAATTTCTTGTATTTATTTTGATTGATCTAATTTTATTGTAGTATATAAAATCTAATATAAAATGTTGCTATCTGTGAGACATTTGTCATATATATATATTTGGAGATAGAGTTTCACTCTGTCATCCTGGCTAGAATGCAATGGCATCATAGCTCTCAGCAAGCTCAGTTGATGTGGAGCAATCCTCTTGCCTCAGCCTCCTGAGTATCTGTGACTGGGGAGCACCACCACCCTTGGGTAGTTTTTCTGTTTTTAGTAAAGAAAGGGTCTGGCTCTTGCTCTAGGCTACCAGAGCTCTAACATTATAGGGACAAGCCCACATTAGTTTTATTTCATTTACATATTTATTGACATTTTACACTGGGATCATGCAATATTTCATCATATGAATGTACTGAATTTTTATGCAGGAAAAATAATAGTACTTGGCTTTCTTTTGTACTTTGACAAATATTTTCACATTGCAGACTATGAGATAAACATTAATGGTTTTCAGCATTTTAAATTTTAGATAATTGTGAATTTTGTCCAATAAAATTCAATTTAACTACCTACATGGGTGGGTTACAGGTCTGAGTTCTCTTTACTTCTTCTTGATCCCCCTTTTGAGCTTCCCAAACCCACCGCTCTCATTATAGTTGTAAGATGGCATTTCATCATCTCAGTAAATGAGAAACATTCAATAATGATAAACTGGAAATAAGTTTGAAAGCAGAACAGTGCCTAGGTGTCCACTAAAATTTTTAATTTACATGTTACAATTGTATTTGGACAAGAAGTTTAAAAATAAGAATTATTCAGCTACAATATAGTCCAGGGCTGTCATTTTATGAAATAAGCTTCAGTACTGATCTAAAACTGATATAAATAGATATCAGTTAACTATACCTTGGGAAACAGTAAATAAAAGAACCATGGAGAATGATATAATCTATTCTTTAAAAAATGTGTGTATTGGCTGGTACCTGTAGCTTAGTGAGTAGGGCACTGGCCCCATACACAGAGGGTGGCAGGTTTGAATCTGGCCCAGCCAAACTGCAAGAACAACAAAAAAAAATATCCAGGTGTTGTGGTGGGTACCTGTAGTCCCATCTACTCAGGCCGCTGAGGGAAGAGAATCGCCTAAGCCCAAGAGCTGGAGGTTGCTGTGAGCTGTGATGCCACAACATTCTACCAAGGTTGACAAAGTGAGACTCTATCTCTTAAAAAAAAAAGAGAGAGAGAGAAAAAGTATGTATTTGTAAATTCATAGGAAATGTGTGTACTCCAGAAGAATAAATACTAACTGTTAATAGTTTCTTCTATGAATCAAGCAACATTGGAGGAAAGGGGAGATTTTCTCCTCATGAAGACCTATAGAACTTGACTTTTTCTTGGTACCAGGACCGTGCTATATACCTCATTCCTGAATATCACTACGGTCACACTCAAAGTACTCCCCTGGGGAAGCTATGTACTGATGCCAGTGCTTAATCTACCCTTCAAGAAAATTTTGGAACTCTTTTCTTTTCTTTGAATGTCTATCAAAACTGTTGCTGTATTAACCGTGACATTCTGAATGTCACTAAAATTTTTTTTTTTAATTTCCTTTGTCTTCAAGGAAGAAAAATGTCACACAGTTGAGGAAGGAGGGTGTTCCAATACAGTTATTTGTCCACTGGCTAAATACTCCCTCACATACATTGTCATGCAAACTGGTGCCTTGTCATGCTAGACCCGTGAGGCCAGGATTTTCAGTTAAAATTGTCCTAACTCTTTCCCTATTGACATTTCCATGGTCTGCTATGCTTCTCACAGTCAACTGAAGATTCTGACAACCCTTTATATGAATTTTTGTAATGTTTTCATTAGTTCTCCTCATTATTGGCTGCCCTGACCAGTCTTCATCAGTGATGCTTTTTCTCCTCTCAGAAAAATTGAATCCATTTGTAAATTGCCATTTTCTTTATGGTTTTATAACCATAATCTTCTACTTGTCCCTGATTTCTCTTCTGCTCTTGCCAAGTTGAATAAGAAATTTCTGAAAGTCTGTTCATTATTCTAATTTAAGCCATGATACTCTCACAATAACACACAAAATCACACACAAAAAATAAACATCACCCAGCAAAACACCAACACATGTCAATGAGAACACTGCTGTGAAGAACTGATAAACCAAGGTTAGAAAATCTTGCTGAGTTGTGTGTACAGTGCAACCACTGTAAGTGCATGATGGCAAGTTCACAAACTTTATTCTAAGACCTCAAATAAATTTCTTTATAATTAGAAAAAGATTAAAAAGTGTTGTTACCATTTGGTATTTCGTTAATAAATTGACTTTCATCTGTATTTGTAGCATTTATTATTTCACAGCACAAATTCCTTGCAAGCCAAGAGAAAAAAATGAACACAACAAAATAACTGCCGCTAAACGTGAGATGATTATCTTTACAGGATAATAAACATAATTGCTGGTAACTAGTCAGAACCCACCACTGCTCCAGTTCACTTTATGAAACTTAGCTCCTGCCAAGTATTACTTCCCTCCTCCTCCAACCTCCTATTTGTGTAAGTTTGCAATCAAGTGGAAAATGGACTCAGAATGGAACATGTATCCCTGGGATACAGGCATAGAGACACACACTACTACACAAATGGACAGATGAATGTCCAATACTACTCCATTTACAACCTTTAGGTGTTGGACAAGTATTCATCTGTTCAAGGGTTTTCAACGAAAAGAAGTGTGAATTGCAGATTGGGAGGGCCTTGTTGCCTGAATGTCATAAATTTGTTGATCAAAAGGGCGATGTCTATTAATGCTTCATGTTTAAGATGGTACATAATTTGTTCTGGAGGTTGAGCTTCTGGTTTTAAGTGGACCTCAGAGTGGACCTGAGGGCCTTCCTAGTGGTACCTTCTTCCCAAATGGAGAAGTTTACCTGGATGTTGATTTCTTCTGGCCATTTGTCCTCATCCTGGACGTGGAGTAACTCATGCTGGAGGAACACCTACAGGCATGTTCTTGCAGTATCTTCATTGGAAGGCTATTGTTTTCTGCAGAAAGGTAATCTGAATATATAATTTAGACATGTCTCTTCCCAGTAAGAGAATAGGAAATCAGGCATCTAAAGGAACCAAGGAGTCATCTCTTTTTCCCAATCCAGCATATAAGAGATTTAAGAAAGTGTATTCCAGCTGCCCTGTTACTCCTGCTAGACAACCAGTTGTTCTGTAATAGGAGACAACAGAGTATTAAGCACTAAATATGTAGCCATGGATTTTATTAGAAAGTGTTGGTCTACAGCATTCTGTAGGTAGAGAAGAGAGTGTTAACTACCCACTGGACTGGGCATTTCTACATTGGGCCAAATTTTTGCTGTCCAGAAAGGCATCATTGTCATAGACTAAGTGTTACCTGCGGCCAAAGCTGTCTGCATCCTCATGTGGCCGGGGTTCTCTGGGCTCTGCATTTTCCCACCTAGAATTACAAGGTGAGAGTCCCGTACCAAGTGTCATCCCTTAGCAAGCATGTATTCACCTTGTACCATCAATTTCTAGGTTCCATGCTTACATGTGTTTGGGTACCACTTTTTAGCCTTTGTCTCACCGAGTCCTCTTGCTCAGGTGACCGCTTTGTCTGCCCTGATTATTACCAATGACCACAGTAAAAGAGCTTTCCATTCATTCAGCCTGAGAGCAGTCTGGAGTTTCTTCCTGGATCTCTTTCAAGGAGTCTGTGAAGAGGTTTAACACCACAGACCATTCGCCTCCACTTGAGGGATGGCTAACTAGAGCTTTCTTTAAAGCAAAGAGCAGAGCAAGGTCATAGGTATATCAAAGATGCCCCAGCAGTGCAGCAGGTGAAAACTTAAGTGTAAACAGAAACTGAGAAGGTCACAACTCAGAAAGGGCAGAATAAGAAAAGCATAGAGGGTGGCACCTGTGGCTCAGTGAGTAGGGTGCTGGCCCCATATGTCAAGGGTGGTGGGTTCAAACCCAGCCCCGACCAGCAAAAATAACAATGATAACTGCAACAACAAAAAAAGGCATGGAGTGCCCAATCTGTCCCACAACCAGAAATAGTCCAGTGTGGCCAAAGTCCCCACTTGTGAAAGAAAAGCATATGTAGCAGGAGATAGGCATACATATTCTGTCATCTTATCTCAGCAACAAAAAGCCAAGAGGTGTGAGGAGTAAATTAAAGACTCAGAGGAAGAAAGGAAAAGGTCAGGCAGCTGAGAAAAAGAGACTAGTGTTTTTTTGTTTGTTTGTTTTTGATAGAATGTCACTATGTTGCCCTTGGTAGAGTGAGGTGGCATCACAGCTCACAGCAACCTCAACTCTTGGGTTTAAGCAATTCTCCTGCCTCAGCCTCCCAAGTAGCTGGGACTATGGCTCCTGTCACATCCTCTGTCTATTTTTTGTTGCAGTTGTTTTAGCTACCCTGGGGTAGGTTCAAACCTGCTGCCCTCGGTGTATGTGGCTGGTGCCCTAAGCACTGTGCACAGGCGCCGAGCTGAGGCTGGTGTTTTAAGGGACAAAGTTGGCCCCTTTTTTTCTTTACTTCAGTGTCAAGAGAATAACTGAAGACCTTGAGTAGTGATGACAGTTTAATCACCCATAATTAAGCAGATGCAGCTTCAGGCAGGCATAAGAAAATGCAGAGCTTTTTTTTTTTTTTTTTTAAATCTATAGTGGCAGATTGATGTGGAATACTTGATGTAATTTATCAGTTTCAAAAAAATACACAAGTAATCTGAAAAGGTTTTAAACAAAGTCTAATAAGACTTTGTTGTTTTAATTAGAGATTCCCTTTTCAGTCAGGCCAACTTGTTCACATGCAAAATGTTTATAAATTCACCTTTGCAAAAATTATGCTTTTCATAGACTACTTTTGACATACTGCAGCACTGTTTGTCCCAAATTTTTCTTCTTAAACCATGACTTACTTTAGGACAAATATGTTATTATTAGGTTTTGTCCTACACAAAATTATTCTCTCTCCTCTTGATGTTCTTCACCACCCATGTTTATCTTCATATTCATTTTTTCTTCACCTCTCCAACATATTGGTTCCTTCTTGGTTCAATTTTTCTCTTTTGAAAGAAAATTTTATCCCAGACACCTCATTTCTTTCTAAAGGCCTGAAAAAAGGAGGCCTATGGATTTAAAGAATTTAGGTCTCTAACTTAAAGTTAAGACTTCATCCAAAAAATGGGGTAGGAGAGTTGGAAAGCACTAAAAGGGATAAACAGAAACATGATCAGGCAGTGAGTAGAGGAACTTTAGAGCAAACGGGGACTTTATTTACCTTCTGTTATTAAGACAGATAATAGGAGAGGGAAACAGAGGCCCTGAATATCTAGGGAGAGCAGAGGAATGGCTCTAATGTTATTAATATCAATTCATTTACTGTGACAGAGAGAGATAGCTCCCCAACAATCAGCCACCCCAGCATCAGAAAGTAGACCTTGTACTGAAGCTGGAGCATGCCCATCAGACTGAAAGAATTCCAGATGGTAAATGCTGTTTCAGGGATTTCACAGGGCCTGGGAGGTGAGTGTGATTTCCCTATCTCCAGGAGACGGCAATGTCACTACCAGTGCATCTCTCTAGTAGTGAGGGCATTATCCCAGCACAGTCCCCTTTCCTGAGCCATTTCTTGCTCCAGCAACACAGTCATAGTGAGAGAAGGGCTCAGGCCCTCCTGCCTCTAGACCAACAGCTCTCAAAATGTGAGTCATGACCCCTTTGTTCCATTTGTAACAATGTGGCAATTAGGAAGGTTGAGAACCACTGCTTTAGAGAAACTCTGTCTCTGACAACCTTTTTCCCTAGAAGTGCAACCATTTCAAAACTTCCTTCTGCTCTTGGGGCCTGCTGCTGGCCTGGCTTTCTCATTGGCTTTTCCTCCCCACTCTGGTTATCAAGACCTTAAAAATCTCATTTAACTTTCTGGTTGTGGAGCCTGAGGCACCTTTTTAAGCTTTTGAATATCAGGCCTAATGGGAGATGAAGTGCATTGTGGAGATGAAGAAAAAAGGAGATAAAGCAGGGGTATGTAAGCAGCTACATTACCTGGAAAGCAAAGTGTGAGACCAGTAGGTGTAATAAGTCTTATGAGCAGGCAGAGTGAATTAAGAATGTTTATTGTTCTATAAACTTATCTTGCTGAAGATATGTATTTTCCTCCCAGATTTTGGTGCCAAAATGTCACATACGGGGACCAGATGTCAGATATATATCCCTGCTTTTTTGTTCCAGGTGCCAAAGAATGATTACTGGTACCAAGACAGTGGAACAACTCAGCAGAATACGTAGATACATGTATGTAAAAGATCCAAGTTTATTAGAGAACAGGACACTCCAGAGAACCAACACATCTTTCAAGTGGAAAAGTTTAGTAAAATGCTTTCCCTTTACATAGATTTTCCAATTCTATGTTAAGTGGTGTGGGGGTAAATATTCATAATTTTTCCTGGAAAAGGGGGAAACTTCCAGAAAAGAGTGTCTTTCCATTTTCTATCCCTGTGAGACAATTTCCAGAAGTTATCATTGTATTTGTTTAGTGTGATAGAACTGGTGTAAATTGCACTGTGTTAATGAAAATAGATCTCTTGAGCTTACAGTCACAATACTTGAACCCATGTTCCAAACATCCCTTTTCATGGCCTTGGTCGTATCGTCACATTGTGGCCTCTCTAGCTCTGAGAATCATTTCTGTAGAGCAAACATCAGTTTGCTTTTCAGAAGCCTTCTTGAAATGCCAACCTGTCATTCATGGAAGTCCCCTCTGGTCATTTTGTTCCTCTTATGATGGACAAAGGATCTCCTAGTATCATCTGACCCTGTCTCTCCTCAGCCCTACCTACAAGGAAAATCACAACTTGAAGGCTCTGAGACATGAATGACATTTGTAGAGTATTTCTTTCATATGAATTGTGATTAGAACAGCAGGATAAATAGTTAAAGACATTGTAACATTCTTCACATACATACAATTTCTCTATGCATTCTGTTATGTACTGAAATGTGTGAAATGTACTGAATCCTGCTTATAGGATTCAAAACTTTCTTCACATTTGTCAGTGATTTCTCTGTTATTAATTTCTCATTTATACAATGGTTTAAGCATGAGTTAAACATTTGTCAAGTTCTTCACATCTGTAGTGTCTTTCTTCAACATGAATTCTATTGTGTACAGAAAACTGTGACTACTGGCATTAGGCTTTGCCACATCTTCATATTGTTATATTATTTCTCTGGGATAATTTCTCTTATGTTTACTAAGCATTGAAGACCAGTAAAAACCTTTGCCACATTATTCACATCTGTAAGATTTCTCTCCAATATGAATTTCGTTATGTATAGGAAGGTTTGAGTTCTGGTTACAGGAATTGCCACACTGTTCACAATTGTGGGATTTCTCACGAGTGTGAATTCTTTTATTGAGTAGCAAGTTATCAACACTAGGTAAAGGTACTACAACATTCTTCATATTTCAAGGATTTCTCTCTTGTGAGATTTATTTTATGTGAATTTGAATGTGACATAAAGGGTTTGCCACACTGTTCATAAGGTTTCCCTCCAGAATGAATTCTTTTATGTACAAAAAGTTTCATATACTCATTAAAGGCTTTGCCACATTATTAACATTTGTAGGGTTTATCTCCAGAATGAATTCTGTTATGTACAGAAAGGCCTGAGTATTGGTTAAAGGCTTTGCCACATTCTTGGCTTTTGTAGGGTTTGTCTCAAGAATGAATTACTTGATATACAAAAGGGTTTGAGTACTAGATAACGTGTTTACCAAATTTTTGACATTTGTAAGGTTTCTCTCCAGAATGAAATATTTGATGTTGAGAAAGGCATGAGTACTGGTGAAAAGCTTTACCACATTCTTAACATTTCTAGGGTTTCTCTCCAGAATGAATTATTTGATGTCTACAAAGGTGTGAGTACTAGTTAAAGGCCTTGCCACACTTTTGACATTTATAGGTTTTCTCTCCAGAATGAATTCTTTGATAAGTAGTAAGGGTTGAACGAAGATTAAAGGCTTTGCCACATTGTTGACATCTGTAGAGTTTCTCTCCAGAATGAATTCTTTTATGTATAGAAAGGCCTGAGGCTTGACAAAAAGCTTTGCCACATTGTTGACATTTGTAGGGTTTTTCTCCAGAATGAATTCTTTGATATTTATTAAAGGATGAACTAAGATTAAAGGCTTTGTCACATTATTGGCATTTGTAGGGCTTCTCTCCAGAATGAATTTGTTGATGTTTGGAAAGGCTTGAGTACCGGGTAAAGGCTTTGCCACATTGTTGACATTTATAGGGTTTCTCTCCAGAATGAATTCTTTGATGTTCAGAAAGCTGTGAGTTTTGGTTAAAGGCTTTGCCACATTCTTGGCATTTGTAGGATTTTTCTCCAGAATGAATTCTTTGATGATTAGTAAAGGATGACCTAAAGGTAAAGGCTTTGCCACATTGTTGACATTTGTAGGGTTTCTCTCCAGAATGAATCCTTTGATGCTCAGAAAGGCGTGAGTATCGGTTAAAGGCTTTGCCACATTGCGAACATTTGTAGGGCTTCTCTCCAGAATGAATTCTTTTATGTATAGTAAGGGTTGAATTATTATTAAAGGCTTTGCCACATTCTTGACATTTGTAGGGTTTCTCTCCAGAATGAATTCTTTCATGAGTAGTAAGGGATGACCTAAAAGTAAAGGCTTTGCCACATTGTTGACATTTGTAGAATTTCTCTCCAGAATGAATTCTTTTATGTTTAGTAAGGGCTGAATTATTATTAAATGCTTTGCCACATTGTTGACATTTGTAGGGTTTCTCTCCAGAATGAATTCTTTCATGAATAGTAAGGGAGGAACTAACAGTAAAGGCTTTGCCACATTGTTGACATTTGTAGGGTTTCTGTCCAGAATGAATTTTTTGATGTTCAGAAAGGTGTGAGTACTGGTTAAAGCCTTTGCCACATTGCGGACATTTGTAGCATTTCTCTTCAGAATGAATTCGTTGATGTCTATAAATGTGTGAGTATAGCCTAAAGGCTTTGCCACATTGTTGACATTTGTAGGGTTTCTCTCCAGAATGAATTCTTTGATGATTATTAAAATATGAACTAATAGTAAAGGCTTTGCCACACTGTTGACATTTGTAGGGTTTCTCTCCAGAATGAATTCTTTGATGATTAGTAAGGGATGTACTAACAATAAAGGCTTTACCACATTGTTGACATTTGTAGGGTTTCTCTCCAGAATGAATTCTTTGATGCTCAGAAAGGCGTGAGTATCGGGTAAACCCTTTTCCACATTTTTGACATTTGTAGGGTTTCTCTCCAGAATGAATTTTTTTATGTTCAGAAAGGGATGAGTACTGCCTAAAGGTTTGGCCACACTGTTGACACGTGTAGGGTTTCTCTCCAGAATGAATTCGTTTATGTTTAGCAAGAGCTGAATTATTATTAAAGGCTTTGCCACATTGTTGACATTTGTAGGGTTTTTCTCCAGAATGAATTCTTTCATGATTAGTAAGGGATGACCTAAAAGTAAAGGCTTTGCCACATTGTTGACATTTGTAGGGTTTCTCTCCAGAATGAATTCTTTTATGTTTAGTAAGGTCTGAATTATTATTAAATGCTTTGCCACATTGTTGACATTTGTAGGGTTTCTCTCCAGAATGAATTCTTTGATGTACAGAAAAGTGTGAGTATTGATTAAAGGCTTTGCCACAGTGTTGACATTTGTAGCATTTCTCTCTAGAATGAATTTGTTGATGTTCAGAAAGGCCTGAGTATTGGTTAAATGCTTTGCCACATTCCTGACATGTATAAGGTTTTTCTCCAGAATGAATTATTTGATGTCCAAAAAGGGTTAAAGAACTGTTAAAGCCTTTTCCACATTCTTGACATTTGTAGGGTTTCTCTCCAGACTGAATTTTTTTATGTCCAGAAAGCTGTAAGTACTGCATGGTAAGTTTATCAGAGTCTTCATAGTTGTAGGGTTTTCCTCCACTATCAATACTCTCATGGTTACAGTATTTTGATGTGAGATTAAGACATTTGGCATCATTTTCACACTTGTAGAGTTTCTCTCCATTATGACGTCTCTCATGCTTAGACAGGCTTGAGTCAGAGTTGAAGATTTTGCTACATTTGTACTGTTTTTCTTCAATATGAATTATCTTATGTTTAGTTACATGTGAGCATGGGTTAGAGGCTTTCCCATACTTTATACAGTGACAAGTTTTCCCTACATTACATATCATTTTATGTCTATTTAGATTTGACAATTGTGTGAAGACTTTCAAATATTTACTATACTGGAAGATTTTGGTATGGGTAGCCATTAAACATTGCTCAAGCCCACTGTCCAATACTTTCTGCTGCTTACACTCAGACACACTTGCCCAGTCTTTTGTTAAGTTTAAAATGTCAGGGGCACAACTTCGGTGTCTTCTCAGGATTATCTCTGGGAATAAAATATTTGTGTCAAAATCTTGCAAATGCTCTTGGTCAGGAAGGTTAGATATAGCTGAAAGAAATTTAAAGAAGAACCATTTAGCTACTGACTTTTTATCAGAATTGAGTAAATATATATTACACATTTTATCTTGACAAGAACCTTGGGAAGATGGCATAATACAGTAAATAGGCAATAATTATCTTAAAGGCAAATAAATATTGCATGTATATACTGCATTTGGGGGAATTCTAAGGACCAGGTAGGAATTTTCAGCACAGCAAGTGAGCAGAAGTCATAGAGACAACATAGAGCTTGGGTGCATTGGCTCATGTTTGTAATCCTAGAAGTCTGGGAGACTGAGGTGAATGGATCACTAAGCACAGGAGTTTGACATCAACCTGAGCAAGAGTGGACCCCAGGTCTACCGCAAATAGTAGTCAGGCACAGTGGCACATGCCTGTAGTACCAGCAATTCATGAAACTGAGGCAAGGAGATCTCTTGAACCCAGAATATTGAGAATGCTGTGAGCAATGAAAACACAACACTCCACCCAAGGTGACAGAAACTCAGTTCAAAATAAATAAATAAATAGATAAATAAATTTGTGTGTGTGCACATATATAATATAAAATATAAAGAATGGAAAGAAGTTTGTCATATTTACCCACCAAAGACTTTGTACCCCATCATAATAGAGCATGGTGGAAAAGGAAGAAGTAAACTCCCAAATCCCAGCTTTGTCCTCAAAAGAAAAAGAGTGACACCACAGTTAATCCTTCTTGTTTGCAGGGCCTTTCCAGAGAAAAGTTGCTGTCTCCCATGATTGAGGGTGCTGAAAGGAATGGTGCTATAGTCTGTAAGAGTGACTGGAGGACTGATACCAAACCTAAAATATTGTTACAGCAGCAGAGAGATTCTAATACAACAGACAGATTCAGGTCTAGTGAATGATCACAAGCTCTTGGAGGAAATGTGGAAATATGTTTCAACTAAAAAATAAGCACACACTTCCACAGGCAGAACACTGTCAGAATGTAATGGTCCTTGCTGTGTTAGTATAATGTATGGCAGAATCTTGCAGGATGAAATCATATCACAAAGTTTGTGAAAGTGGCTTTTCTCATCCTCAAAAATCAGTGAAAGACTCTAACATGTACAAAATTTTAGGTTGCTATAACTCAAAGAAACAATCTGGAATCAACCATAAAATATAAAGATGTCAAAATTACTTTAATGTTATCTGAATAATGCTAAGTGGGTCAAAAGGGAATGATACAGACAACTAAGTAACATCAGAAAAATGAAGATATCGAAGAAAATAAAAGCATAAATAAACAGAAATTCTTTAGTTGGAAGACAACAATGAAAATGACTGAGGACTCTCAAATGTAAGAAAAAAGATATAAAATATCATGAAGCTCACCATACTCTAGCAGGGAGAAACATAGAGTCCCATAACAACACAGATGATGATCAAGGATTGAAAGTCACATACAAGTAGAGAATCTTCAGGCCAGTGCCTGTGGCTCAGGGAGTAGGGCATCGGCCCCATACACCGAGGGTGGCAGGTTCAAACCTGGCCCCAGCCAAATTGCAACAAAAAAAGCCGGGCATTGTGGCGGGCGCCTATAGTCCTAGCTACTTAGGAGGCTGAGGCAGGAGAATTGCCTAAGCCCAGGAGTTAGAGGTTGCTGTGACTCCAGCAATAAAGTGAGACTCTGTCTTAAAAAAAAAAAAAGAAGAGAATTTTCAAAGCACCAAGAGAAAGTAGACATGTCATCTTTAAGCATGCTCCTGTGAGATTACTAGTGGAGTAATTAACACAAACTTCCACATCAAAAAAATGTCAGATGATATAGTCAAAGTGTTAAAAGAACAAAATCTTCAAAGCACATATACGATATTCGGCAAAACTGCCATTCTAAATGAACAAAAAATAAATATTTATCATGATAAACTGATGCTAAAAGCTTCCACGTAAGAAATGTGAAAGGGGGGCAGTGCCTATGGCTCAAGGGGTAGGGTGCCAGCCCCATATGGCCTAGGGTGGCGGGTTCAAACCCAGCCCTGGCCAAAAAAAAAAAAAAAAACCTGCAAAGAAAAAAAAAAAGAAATTTCAAAGGAAGGTCCTTTCATTGACAATGAAATGATATTAGACAATAATACTAAATTACATAAAAATATGGCTTGGCGCCTGTGGCTCAAGGAAATAGGGCGCTGGCACATACACTGGCAAAGACACCGGGGCTGGTAGGTTCAAACCCAGCCCAGACCTGCCAAACAACAACAACTGCAAAAACAACAACAAAAAAAATAGCCGGACATTTTGGCAGGCACCTGTAGTCCCAGCTACTTGGGAGGCTGAGGCAAGAGAATTGCTTAAGCCCAAGAGTTGGAGGTTGCTGTGAGTTGTGACACCGTAGTACTCTACCCAGTGTGACATAGTAAGACTCTATCTCATAAATAAATAAATGAACAAATAATGTAAAAATAAATAACTCTGGGAAAGATATCTAAGTACACCTACATGAAATCCTGTATTGTTATAATGATGGTGCACAAAACACTTTTAATCATAGTGAGAGTTCAAAGACAAAAAAACAGAAAGTTAGCACTAAACGGTGGGTCTACATATACAATGATGAGTCTACACGTACAATATAACAAGATATAATTGCTGACTTCAATAAAATAATTGAGAACAAATGTAAAAAAAATTTATAAATAAAAACTAATAATAGCTGTTGTTACCAGGTTAAAATATCTTTTGAAAATGTGTAATTGCTATGGTAGCTACAATAAAAATACCTATAATCACACAGTCAAATAATAAAAAAAAGCAAAGCATGTTACTACACAAATCAATGAGACAGAAATGAAGATAGAAAGGGGAAAACAGATGTAAGAATCTAAGGAAACAGTCAATAAGTTGTCAACAGTAAGTCTTCTCTTTCAAAAATTATGTGAACATGGGCGAAACATCACAATCAAATGACAGACACTAAATAAAGATAGGGATTTTAAAAATAAAAAAATTAAGATCCATCTATATATTATCTAAATGATAGTCATCTTATAGGTAATGACAAAAATCGAATAAAACATTACAGACAGAGTCTCAGTGTCTATAGCTCAGAGGTGAGGGCACCAGCCACACAAACTGGGGCTGGCAGGTTTGAACCTGGCTGGGGGCCTGCCAAACAATAATAACAACTACAACAAAAAAGATAGCCAGGAGTTGTGGCTGGTGCCTGTAGTCCCAGCTACTTGGGAGGGTGAGGCAAAGAATCGCTTAAGCCCAAGAGTTTGAGGTTGCTGTGAGCTGTGATGCCACCGTACTCTACATAGGACAATTTAGTGAGACTCTTATCTCATAAAAAAAAAAAAACTGCCTGAGAGAAAGATATTTTATTGAAATATTTATCAAATGAGCACAAAGGAGATTATAATAATAAGATACGTATATGTAAGTACGTGTGTGTGTCTGTATGTGTATATAAACACACATGTGTTGAGACAGAGTCTCACCCTATTGCCCAGGATACAGTGCCATGGCATCAGCCTAGCTCACAGCAACCTGAAACTCCTGGGTTCAAGCAATCCTCCTGAATCAGCCTTCTGAGAAGCAGAGAGTAATGGTGTCTATAATGATAGTCAGGTAATTTTTATCTTCTATTTTTAGGTGAGATGGGGTATTGCTCTTTCTCAGGCTGGTCTCCAACTGCAAAGCTCAAGACATCCTCTCATCTCAGCCTCCTAGATTGCTAGGAGTATAAATATATGTCCCTATGTCCAGCCAGGGCACAAAATATTTTGAGCTAAAACCTCTCTTATGGGGCAGCACCTGTGGCTCAAGGAGTAGGGCGCCGGCCCTGTAAGGTGGCAGGTTCAAACCTGGCCCCAGCCAAAAACTGAAAAAAAAAACCAAACAAAAGCCTGTCTTATTTCATAAAATATACTTTAAGTCAAAATTTCCATAAAAGATAAAGAATATAAAATAGAATAATAGAAGAATATAAAATAATAATATAGGGGTTTATTTGTTAGACGCATATAATTCCTTTTTATTATTTTGCATATATATAAAATACATAATGAAACAAAATGTAGGACAGATTTACAACCCTCATGTACACAGTCAAATGAACAGCTAGTTGCACACATATTTATTGTAGCATTATTCACAGAATTCATTAGGTCAAAGAAATTCACATCTGCCTCAAAAATTTAGGATATATAAATAATAGAGTATTACTCAGCTTCTAAAAATCAGGAAATCTTCTAACATCTCTAATAAAGATAAATCCTAACATTATGATAAATGAAATAATACAGGTTCTCCCAAAAATCAGATACATTTGAATAAAATTATATTATAAAATAATGAAAGTAAGGCCAGGCGCAGTGGCTCATGTTTCTAATCCTACCACTCTTTTAGGAGGCTGAATCTGGTGGATTGTGTGAGCTTAGGAGTTCAAGACCACCAGGCAAGAGTGAGGTACCCTGTCTCTAAAAATAGCCAGGTATTGTGATGGGTGCTTAGTTCCAGCTACTTGGGAGGCTGAGAAAGAGGATTGCTTAAGCCCAAGAAATTGAGGTTGCTGTGAGCTATGATACCACAGAACTTTACCAAGGGTTACAAAGTGACACGCTGTCTCAAAAATAAAAGAAAATGAAATAATGAAATTAGTTACATTTGTAGAAACAGAAGAAAAATAGAGTAGTGTTTAGAAAGGACCAGACAGTGGGGAAAATGGATAGCAGTTTTGCCTATATTGAATTTCAATTGTGCAAAATAAAAACATTCTAGATATATTTTGGTTTTTCTTGTTTTTGAGAGAGAGTCTCACTTTGTCGCCCTGTGCCCAAATGATTCTCTTGCTTTAGCCTCCCCAGTAGCTGGGACTATTAGGTGCCCGCCACAACGCCCGGCTATTTTTGGAGACCGGGTCTTGCTGTTGCTCAGGCTGGTCTCAAACCTGTGAGCTCAGAAAACCCACCCGCCTTGGCCTCCCACAGTGCTAGGATTACAGGCATGAGCCTATTTTTAGAGACAGGGCCTTGCTCTAGCTCAGACTGGTCTAGAATCCGTGAGCTCGGCAATCTGCCCAGTGCAGCCTCCCAAAATACTGGGATTACAGATGTGAGCCACGGCACCAGGCCCTAGAGATGTATTTTTGCATAGCAATGTAAAAATGCTTAACACAACTGTGTAATTAAAAATATTAAATTGTCAATTTTACGTGATTTTTAGTTATTTATATTTTGAGAGCAATAAAGCCAGCTAGCTCTCCCAAATGGTATGTGTTTTTTACAAGAAAAAAATAAACAATAATGCCAAAAATAAAGGTACATACAGTTATATGGCCTTTCAAAAATTATCTTCATATTACACAAATGATTCATACAAACACTAGTCACCAATAAATGTGTTAAAAAAAATTTTTTTTTTTTTTGAGACAGAGCCTTAAGCTGTCCCCCTGGGTAGAGTGCCATGGCATCACAGCTCATAGCAACCTCCAACTCCTGGGCTCAAGAGAGTCTCCTGCCTCCACCTCCCAAGTAGCTGGCACCACAGGCACCTGCCACAATGCCCAGCTACTTTTTGGTTGCAGCCGGCACTGTTGTTTGGTAGGCTGGGGCTGGATTCGAACCTGCCACCTTAGGTGTATGTGGCTGACACCTTAGCTACTTGAGTCACAGGCGCCAAGCCAAATGTGTTAAAATTAAGAGAGCTTTAATAAGTATTCACCTACAGGTTCAAATAAACACTGGCAAGCAACCAAGAGAAAATGTACTATATGTAAATGAAAGGTAAGTAACATATAGGTAAACAAACAGAGAGAAAATGAAATTGCCAGTATACACACGGTTGATTGATGTTTATCTTTTGTTCTCAATGTCTTAAAGTATACAGAGTTGAATAATACCATACAACATTACAATATACAAAGTGTCCCAAGTGACTTATAGATAGGAAACTGAGATTATATTTTATATTTTTAATATTTTTATTTTAACACATAGAAAAACATGATGGAAAATTATGGTATGAATATTTTGTAAATAGTAGTATTTAGGCTCGGTGCCTGTGGCTCAAGTGGCTAAGGCGCCAGCCACATACACCTAAGGTGGCGGGTTCGAATCCAGCCCAGGCCCACCAAATAACAATGACAGCTGCAACCAAAAAATAGCCAGGTGTTGTGGCAAGTGCCTGTGGTCCCAGCTACTTGGGAGGCTGAGGCAGGAGACTCGCTTGAGCCCAGGAGTTGGAGGTTGCTGTGAGCTGTGATGCCACAGCACTCTACCCAGGGGGACAACTTGAGGCTCTGTCTCAAAAAAAAAAATAGTATTTAGCTACAATTTCCCATTTCCCCTATGCATGTATGTCTGCCAAATTTGGGGACACCCTGTATAGGTAAAAATTCCAAACCAAATTCACTGATGTGAGGTGACCTACTTCAAAAAGTTAAAAAGAGGGGAGGGGAAAAGGGTGGATGGGTGGTGGGAGGGTGACTGGAAAGATCACCTATATGGTCTGTCTAACAAGGGTACAAGTGAACTTTTCTAGAACTACAGTATAAATGTTTTAACACAATAACTAAGTAAATGACACAAAGTCTATGTTAGTCAGTTTGATGAAAATATTTCAAATTGTATATGAAAACATTGCACTATACCCCATGTTTGCATTAATGTATACAGCTATCATTTAATAAAAAAAAAAAAAAGTTCAAAAGAGACAGGGAGCAGTGGCTCATGTCTGTAATCCTAACTCTCTAGGGGGCAGAACCAAGTGGATGTCAGGAGCTCACCGATATTTTTCAAAGAAGAAATATAAATAAATGGCCAACAAGCATTTGAAAAGATGCTTAAATTACTAATTATTGGAGAAATGCAAAGCAAAATCACAATGAAAAGTGTTACATCATACTCACAATGAACAGTAAAAAAACTTACCAAGGTTATACAAAAAGTGAACACTTCGGGGGCTGGGCGCGGTGGCTAACGCCTATAATCCCAGCACATTGAGAGGCTGATGTGGGCAGATGTCGGATCTCCTGAGTTGGAGACTAGCCTGAGCTAGAGCAAGACCCTGCTTCTAAAAATAGCTGGGCGTGGGGGCGGGAGCCTCTAGTCCCAGCTACTAGGGAAGCTGAGAATCACTTGAGCACAATGTCAGACTCTGTCTCAATAAAAAGAAAAGTGGACACTTCTTGAAATGTTGGTGAGGAAAAATGTTGCAGACATTATTATAATGTAAGAAGGTTTCTAGGCTGTGCCTGTGGCTCAAAGGAGTAGGGCGCTGGGACTGTGGGTTTCCCTCCCTTAGGTTTCCCTCTGCCCCTTGCACTTGCGGCTGAACAGGGAACCCCCAGGATCCTAGGCCTGGTCAATTTCATGTAAATTTCCTAGGCCCTTGAAAAATGAGCCCAGAGACAGAAAGACAGATGGAAAGGGGGAGCTTTTTTCCGAATAGGTTGGTTTCTCTTTGCCAGGAGCTCTGGTGTTTCTGTATTCTTTTTTATAAATAAGTCCTGTCTTACCACTGATCTACGGTCCCTAGATTCATTCTTCAAATCACTGAGACCAAGGACCCACTGAAGATGAATTTTTGGTATCAGGAGGATAGCTGGAGCACAGAAGTTCAAGACCAGCTTGAGAAAGAGCACGACTCCATCTCTACTAAAAGTAGAAAAAGTAGCAGAGTGTTTAAGAGCTATGTAGTCCCAGCTACTTGAGAGGCTGAGACAGGAGGATTGCTTGAGGACAGGAGTTTGAGTTTCCTATAAGTCAAGATGTCACCACATTCCTCCCAGGGGACTCTACTCAGGGTGACAGAGTGAGAGTCTGTCTCAAAAAAGAAAAAAAAAAGTCAAGAGGTATAAGTGACAGAGATGTCAAAATATGTGGCATGTATAAGATGACCAGATTTTAACATTGGCAAAGCAGGACACCACTGATGGGGGTGGGGTGGGGGTTTAATTAAAAATTTGGTCTATATAGAGCAACAAAAATTTTCATAGAACGCAAAAATAGTATTGTAATATTTTTTAAAATTTCAACATAAGTACAATTTACAAATATAATACATTAAAAATGATGTATAGTATTATTTTATTCTTTGGCATATTTCTCATTTGAGTTAATTTTTTTTAGATTGCTGTCATTGTTTAAAAGGTCATGAAATTTTTCACAAGAATTTGTTAAACTATATTTCACACATAAAATGGCTTTCAAAGTCTCAACACTTAATTGTGATTTTTCAGATGTCCACACTTTATTTACTGTAGAAAAAAAAATGTTCAGTCGCAGCATTAGTTCCTGGTAAGGACAGCACATATCCCACAATTTTTAGTGCATTATTGTATGGAACATGGTTTGTTTCAAAATGATGAAATATTTCTAACCATTTGTTCTCTATTGTGATTTTTGCTGATGCCCAAGATTTA
>CAUYQV010136264.1:0-10617 GCA_963574575.1 Galagoides demidoff | reverse complement strand
AGTGAGCCTGCCCACCCCCAATGGACACAGAACATTGAGCTGAGACTGGACAGGGCACCTTGGCTCCAGACAAAAGGACTTTGTCCAACACCCTGACACTTCCCAACCAGCTGCCCCCAGCTCATCTGGCCCAGCTCTGTGTGCAGACCCTCAGGTGAGCTTCCTATGTGTTATGAAAACACCAGCCGATGCTCAGACTGGAAAAGTTAGGCAGAGGGGCAGCCAGGCCCCCATGGCTCCAAGTAGCTTAGCCTGGGCTCTGCCACAGCAAACAGGCAAGGTGGGGGTGGGGCGGCTTCCCTGGGAGGGGCAGAGCTAGAACCCCTCAGGCCATTGTCCTCTCCTCCACCATCTCACCTGCCCAACCTGGGGAGAGATTGTGACGGAGCATGGCTCTGCCAGGAGAGAGCTGGATGACCTGAGGACCACCCGTGTTCCCTACACTAACACTAAAACGTTTTGGTCATTTATTGGTTGCTCTCAGCAAATATTCTTTGAACAATTACTGTGTGCCAAGTGCTGTGCTGGAAGCTTCACACAACTTACCTTGGATCCATTCAACAACCTCAAAGCGAGTGCCTGGCGTGTAGGGGTGCTCAGTAAACATTGGTGGGAAAAGGCAATGACTAGATAAAAGGCTGGTACTACAGAGAGGCAGGATGCTATAGCGCAGTGTTTCTCAATCTTTTTTTTTAATCTCAGGGCACACTCGAACCTTTGGTTAAACTTCCATGGCACACTTAAATTATATTGATCCCAAAAAAGTAAAAAAGAAATATACTTACTGTACTTTGAACTTCTTTGGAAAGTAATTTAATACTCTTCAAAAATTTTCACAGCACACCTAAGATCCTCTTACAACACACCAGCGTGCTGCGGCACACCAGCTGAAAATCACTGCTATAGTGTCTGAGTGATGGTCTGGGCAGCCAGCTGGCCTGGGTCCAGCTGTGCTGCTGCATAACTGTGTGACCCTGGCCAAATTCATAGCCTCTCTGTGCTTCAGTGATCCCCAACTGACAAGGCTGTGCTGTACAGGAATTAATACATGTGCAGCACATAGTACCGTCTATATGGGTAGGATAGTAGCTATAGTTACTCTATAGTTAGTAAATGCCAGCTCTTATTATTACCCACATGTTTACCACTGCACACTGAGCGGTCCAGCCACTTTTCCAGGTGACCCAGGCTGCCTTCACCCCCACACCCATCTGGACAGAAGATCATATGCTTTTCATTCCTCTGCCGGCCTCCCTCAGACATTTAAAGAGCTGTCCAAGTTCTCTCTCCATTCTGGCTTTCTCAGAAACAGGATTTCAGTTTCCCCAGATTCTGATCTGTCTTCTCAGTGAGATTAAATATGGACCAGCCTTGTCCCAGAATTCCCCGCCAGGTGCCCGATTCAACACTTGCAGCTTCCTCTCCTGGGAACTGCCAACCTTCCCTCCGCCCTCCCCAGTGAGTCCCCACCCAAGTGGGAGCTGAGCCAGAGGAGCCCATCTGTCTGCTTGCCCTCCTGGTCACCACTCGATTGCCCAGGGCCGCTGCAGGTCTCTGTACACCGAGTGGGTAAGCCCCCACTCGGCTCCTGTGCCCACCTCTGCTTTCCCTAAAACTCTTCTAGTCACTCAGTGACCAGGGCGAGCTGAGCACTTGGTGTGTGCTGAGCGGTCACTTCACCTTATTTTCATGCTACCCTGTGAGGCACTTGGTTTTAGGGGCTGGGTCCAGATAGGTCGGCCTTGGCTCGTTGGCTGTTACTTAGTATTGCTATAACTGGGGCAAGGCTACACCACCGTCTCTTTTGCAGCTATAGAATAGGGCTAATTATAGGACCCACGAGGTTGTGAGGATCAGATGACTAATATCTACTAAGTTTGCTTGGAATAGTGCCTGCTCCATGGTTAGCAAAATGTATGTGTTGGCGTGGAAAAAATACATTTTTAAGATGTGCTCCTGTTCCCGTTTTATAGGTGGGGACTCTGGGTTTAGAGAGGGACTTGCCCAAAGCCAGGCACTCACAGGGTGAAAAATGAGGAGAGGACCCCAGGCAGCCCGAGACCCCTCTCCACACTGCTCCACAGCGGTCCCTGGAGACCTGAGTGGTGTGTAGGGCCTGACCACACAGCTTTGCCCCACCCTAGGTCCCCATGGGAGCCCCAGGCTAAGTGCTTGGGGCTGCTCTCACCTGATATTCCCCAGCGTGGCGATGATGAGCCCCAGTGCCAGCCCGTGGGCCAGGGCTGGCTGCAGCACCCCAGTGTTTGGGCTATTCTCAATAACAGACAGGCATCCGATGAAGATGAAGAGGGCAGAGCCCAGCAGCTCAACCAGGCAGGGCTGCAGCAGCCGCTCGTACCAGGACACTTGCCACTTTCCAGATATACTTGGCTCCTTTGCCTTGCCATTGCCAAACTCGGAGTCACACATGGCTATCTGCCACAGGAGAAAGCAACAGTAGACATGGGTAGCAAGAGAGCCTATACAGGAGACCCAACCCCAAACCTTGGGGTGAATTTGCAGCCACCCCTCGCCCTGCCAGGCTGCAGAGGAAGATGCTGGCAGTGGACTCACCTCTCCAGACATCAACACGCAATGGCAAAAACCCAGGATCTGGCCTTAGCTGCTGGGAAACCCGCACCTGCTGTCCTGGACACTCTTATCTCTAAGACAGAACCTGATCCCGCTACAGGCTCTGCGTCCTTTAAAGGGTTGCAGAGGCTCACTGAGAGTGCTGAGAAGCCAATAAAGCCCAGGTGGGAGGAGGCCTGGAGGCCCAAAAGAAACTTTTATCTTGCCAGGGCTGGGCTGGGCTGGGGAGTCAAGGATTGTTGAGCTTCCTGCCAATGAGGGGACAGCATGCCCTGGGCCCTGCACCCCAGCTCCTCACGATCCATAGGAGGCCAACATATGTCAGAGGGCATGTAGAGGGCCCCATCATGTTGGAGCTAACAAGTTAAGTAACTGCAAACTCATCTTCAATTATTTTTCCCCAGAAGGTGATCCTCTGCTGGGTGAAGGAGTAAGATGCCCTGAGATGCGGTGGCGGAACCCATGCACTTGGCACACAGGCTCTCTGGATTTAAATCCCAGCTCTGCTGGGAACCAGCCATGCAACCTTGAGCATGTGCCCTAACCTCTCTGCACCTTTGTTTTGCCATCTGTCAAGTGTGGATAATAGTGACAGTGGCCATGTCATGGGGTAGTTGTGCGGTTTAAATGGGTTAATATATGTAATGTTCTTGGGACAGTGCCAGACACACAATAAGCATGATACCAGAGTCCATTAGTTTAGAATATTTTCTTAGGGCAGAGTGTAGTGGCTCATGCCTATAATCTCAGCACTCTGGGAGCCCAAGGCAAGAGGATTACTTTAGGCCAAGAGTTTGAGACCAGCCTGGGCAACATGGTGAGACCTTATCGCTATAAAATATAAAAATTAGCCAGGGCATGGTGGTGCATGCCTGTAGGCCAACTACTCTGGAGTTTGAGGCGGGGGAATCACTTAACTTTAGGAGTTCAAACTTACAGTGAGCTATGATTGTGCCATTGTACTCCAGCCTGAGTAATAGAGTAAGACTCAGTCTCTAAATAATATAGTTATATAAAACTAATATTTATCAAGCACATTCTATGTGCCAGGCACTAGGCTAAGTACCTTATATATAGTATCTCATTTAAATCTCACAGCAACCCTGTGTAAGCACTGTTATTACAGTATTTTTATAAATGAGAAAGTGGAGTTCCAAGAAGGTTGAGTTTCCCTGGATTACACAGCTCATATAATCACAAAACTTATAGGTTGGGCCGTGCCTGTAGCTTAGTGGGTAGGGCCCAGCCATATACACTGAAGCTCGTGGGTGGGAACCTGGCCCTGGCCAGCTAAAACAACAATGACAACTGCAACAACAAATTATAAATAGCCGGGCGTTGTGGCAGGCACCTGTAGTCCCAGCTACATGGGAGGCTGAGGCAAGAGAATCACTTAAGCCCAGGAGTCTGAGGTTTCCGTAAGCTGTGATGCCATGGGACTCTACCCAGGGAAACAGCTTGAGACTCTGTCTCAAACAAACAAATAAACAAACTTGTAGGTTGTCACAACAGGATGAACACTGTATATGATTCCACTTACATGAAGTAACTAGACAAGTCATGTCTGTAGACACATAAAGCCAAACGGTGGTTCCCAGGGGCTGGACAGAAGGAAGGAAGGGGAGTTAGTATTCTTGGGTGAAGATTTTCTGTTTGGGAGGATGAAAACTTTCTGGAATTGAATAACGGAGATAGGTGCACAACAATGTAACTGTTCTCCGGAGCCCTCTATTTGTTGACGCAGAGAAAAGAAACTGCAGATGGAATGATTGGCATGAAGGGAGGTTGAGGCTGGCTCAGGCACAACAACTGCCATCTTTATTGATTATCTTATATATTCTAAAACACTCGGTAAAGATTTAATATAGTCAAAAAGAAATGAAGTGAGATCAAGAAACTGCCATTAAAATTCCAATTCAGTTAGATTACTGCTGAGCACATATACAATTGATTTTGTTTGGGGTAAAATCATAAGGGTGCCAGGTTGTCTGCTCTGCCAGCCCATTCCCTTAAACCAAAACAAGTAGTTAATACGTTAATGAGGGCTCGGTGCCTATGGCTCAAGTGGCTAAGGCGCCAGCCACATACACCTAAGGTGGTGGGTTCGAATCCAGCCTGGGCCTGCCAAATAACAATGACGGCTGCAACCAAAAAATAGCCAGGCATTGCAGCGAGTGCCTGTGGTCCCAGCTACTTGGGAGGTGGAGGCAGGAGACTTGCTTGAGCCCAGGAGTTGGAGGTTGCTGTGAGCTGTGATGCCATGGCACTCTACCAGAGGGACAGCTTGAGGCTCTGTCTCAAAAAAAAAAAAAAAGTACCAGAGATAACTCCATGTTACCACAGAAAGTACTTCCAGAAATATTTTCACAAGTTGCTTCAGAAATGGGCAGGCAGGTGGTAGGGCCTTAAGGGGGTAGAAAGGAGAGTATGTATGTGATTCAGTTGTGCACGTCTGACTTGAAGTGGAAAATGCTGGAAAACTGACGTAACTATAGTAAAGAAGAGCGTTAATTCCTCTTTACCCTCTTTTACTATCACTTATGGAAAAGAAATTCTGTTTAGGAAACCTTGAATATGACTGAGATTATGATATTGTTGGGATTGAAGAAAGGGACTGTAGAGACACCGGTGAAACTATAGGATCTCAGAGGAGCTAAGAAATCTGATAAACGAGAAACAGGATAAATGAAAGAAGATCACCACTGAAATCTGAGACAGAAAAGAAGATTAAGTAAAAAGAAGACTGTGGCCAACATCATACCAAGGAACCACAAAGAAGAAGCAAGGGTTTTTAGTAATCGTGATGTAATAACTTTCTAAACCATTATGGGCTCCACAGCTGTGCTTAGGAGAATATTTTTACAAACCAATGGGCTGATCTTAAGTGGTCTTGGGTCCAAGTGGTATGTCTCCTGCAGAGAGGAGAGGCAGAGAGCCTGAGTTGTAAGAGTGAGTAAAGTCAGTAAGAAAAAAAGGAGAGAAGGAAAGTCGGGGTACAGGGAGTGGTTATTTTAAGTCCCCTATAAAGTGTGTTGTGCTAATAAGGAAAAACCAGGCTGTTGGCACAGCACCCTCTAGTGTCTGAGAGGGTCATTGCAGCTTTCCTGCTCTTGAGCAAAGTTGTTCTGTTAACTTAAGCAAATATTTGCAATAGTAATCGCCAGTGATCCAGGACCTACTTGATGCACTGACTGTTGTCCTGAGCTTGAATTTTACCACTTGTCCCCCCCTCAATGCAGTATTCTGGGCTGGCCTGGCTAGAGACAAGGGTATGAATGTCTAGTATACTCTAGAATAGAATAGAATAGAATAGAGTATTCCCAGGGATTGGGAATTTGCCTACTGGCATCTTCAGTAGGGAGGATAGGATACTGTTCTATGTTTGAAATAAGAGCCTTCCTTTTAGTTTCTTTTTTTTTTTTTTTGAGACAGAGCCTCAAGCTGTCCCCCTGGGTAGAGTGCCATGGCATCACAGCTCACAGCAACCTCCAACTCCTGGGCTCAAGCGAGTCTCCTTCCTCCACCTCCCAAGTAGCTGGGACCCCAGGCACCCGCCATAACACCCAGCTATTTTTGGTTGCAGCAGTCATTGTTGTTTGGAGGGCCGGGCTGGATTCGAACCCACCAGCTCAGGTGTACATGGCTGGCGCCTTAGCTGTTGGAGCCGCAGGCTCCGAGCCTTTCTTTTAATTTCAATTTAACCTGCAGTTCAAAATTTTACCCAGGGTGGCGCCTGTGGCTCAGTGAGTCGGGCGCCGGCCCCATAGCCTGAGGGTTGTGGGTTCAAACCCAGCCCCCACCAAACAACAACAACAAAATAGCCCAGTGTTGTGGCAGGCACCTGTAGTCCCAGCGACTCAGGAGACTGCGGTAAGAGAATCACCTAAGCCCAAGAGCTGGAGGTTGCTGTGAGCCATGGTACTATATCAAGGGTGACAAAGTGAGACTCTGTCTCCTAAAATAAAATAAAATAAAATTTTATCCAGCATAACAGAAACATAACTTTATTTATTTATTTATTTTTTGAGACAGAGCCTCAAGCTATCCCCCTGGGTAGAGTGCCATGGCATCACAACTCACAGCAACCTCCAACTCCTGGGCTTAAGCGAGTCTCCTGCCTCCGCCTCCCAAGTAGCTGGGACCACAGGCACCCGCCACAACGCCGGGCATTTTTTGTTTGTAGCCATCATTGTTGTTTGGCGGGCCCGGGCTGGGGATTTGAACCCGCCACCTTAGGTGTACGTGGCTGGTGCCTTAGCCGATTGAGCCATGGGCGGCGCCAAGCCAAAACATAACTTTACATAGCAGTCCCTGAGGTTGTTTGATGTCAGATATGGGACCAACAGCTTCATCAAGGAAGGTTTTGCTGACAGCCAGCTATCCCGAGGTGGCTAATTCTAGTTGAATTTCCCCCATTCCTTCCTTTCTCCTGTCCTTACCTTCCAGATGTAGCCAATTTAAATTATTAAGAAAAGGTAAAAATGTGCCTCATGTTCCTTTCTCCCCCTCCACTCCCATCAGCACCTCCACCATTACTACCTAGTGTGTTACCATGGGAAAATCTGTAAATCTCCAAATTCCTCAGTCTCACATATGGAAAGCAGGAGGGTTTTTGTGAGGATTAAGTGAGGTGCTTGTAAGGTACTTAGCACACAATTCCTGACACAAAGAAGCTGGTGATCAGTGTCAGTTAGTTGGCATTGGAATTATAACTTTGGGATTTGTTTCTCTGGAGAGGAGAATTTAAATTAGCACTGAGGCTCTTCAACAGAAAGGGCTGGTAATGAGAACCTCAGACCTCCCATGTTTTGAAGAGTGGTTATTTAACAAGTACAAACACTTGATTTGGGGCCAACCACTGTACCTGGTGCTGATGAGATTAGAAGATACAGCCTTTGGCATCAGGTATTCATTATCTTGTTAACAAAAAAGCCAGTAATCACTTAGCACAGTGATAGTAAGATGCAGTATTTGCCTAAGGCTCTGCAGTGTTATTTAATGCTGCGGGGCTGCTTGTAAAAGCAGCTGGAGCCCTTTTGGAAGGAGGCAAGCTCTGAGCAGTGCCTCCTCCCACAGTGTCTTCACTGGGGCCAGCTCTGACAGTCTCACCACCCGATTGAAGGCTCCTTGCATCACCCCTGTAGGAGAAAAGACACATTCTATCTTGGGGAACAGAGGGTACCATGTAGCAGACTTGGAAGTCAGGCACACCTAAGTTGAATCTTGGTTCATGCACTCTCTGGTGGTATGACATTGACCAAGTTACGGCACTTCCCAGCCTCGGGTTTCCCAGGTACAAACAGAGGGCTGTGGTGAGGATAAAGCCTAGTCCACTATGTGGTACAGAGCAGGTACTGTGGTATATCCCTATCCCTCTTCTTCCTGATTACTTTAAAACAACCATGTGGATTTGGTCCCTCAGTGACCTTCCTCCTTGTCACCGGGACTTTCCTAGCTAGTTGGCAATGGGGAAGAAAAGCTTCATAAACTACTACTACTACTACTATAGCTACTGCTACTTCTTTGAGTTGTAAACACCATAATAGCTCAGATTGCTCTTTGAACCTATGAGAAAGGCCAAAATTCAGGTCTTATGTGTTCCCAAATAGCCCCTAAAACTCCACATGGTGTCAGTCTTTGTGCTCATATGAAGGGCAAAGGTCAGTAGCCACCAGTACTGTTTTCGCCTGTCCAGAGATAAAAGCCCTCACCTGTCTAGAGATAAAAGCCTTTTCTCTGAAGGAGTTTGCCAGACCAAACAAATCTGTGTCCAGGAATGTGTTTTTCCAGGGGGGAAGGATCTGATATGGATGGGAGATCTGAGATATAATCACGTTTTCTGCCTGCAGGTACACATAGCATACTTTTTTCTTAGTTCTGGACAATTTGCACTAGAGGTGGGATGAGGTCAGCAATTGCAGTCTGCTCTTCCTGGGTTAGCACTGGGCCTTTGGCATGTAGGGCAGTTAGCAGTTTCCCAGGGAGAGAACCCAGCTTCAGAACTTTATCTCACCCTGTGACACATCACTAGCAACAGTGGCATCCTCTGTGCACTTTGTGAGTATGCATGTGCGTGCCATTGTTTGTCTGTTTCTCTGTGAACAGAAAAGTGTGAAAGGGCCAGGCAAGCCTTCCCAGCATGCACCTAGTATGCCCATCAAGAAGGTACCCAGGAGCAGTGTGGTCTGAGCTTGTGTTTATTCTAAGAAGAAATATTTAAATGAAACTCCATTTGAATTTGTTAAAAATGGAAAATATTCATCAGGTAAAGGTTTTATGCATTCTAAATGACTTTTTCTATTTTGTTTCTTTTAGGAAAACTACCCTATCCCTGAACCAGGCCCAAATGGTAGGTTCTTAGGAAATTCGATTTATATTTTGTTGTTTCCTATTGTTTATCCTGGAGATACACATGCATTGTTCCCTTTCCTGTCTTTTCCTACTATTTATTATATTTGCCTCCATTAACAACTAGGCTTTTGTTAGGCTGAGAACCTATCCTAGCCCATTGTTCACATCCTGACTGGGTGGGTAGGTTTATCTTGGCTGCTACATGAAATGAAAGAAATAGTAATAAAACTAGCAAAATGTACCAGAACAGAATGCTGACTTATCCCAAAGAACTTCTGATGTACAGTGTATGGACCAAAGGCAGCATTATTCTTTGGACCTAACAACAGACTAACCCCATCTACTATAAGCTGCTATTCGAGTTGCCAAATCATGTCCTAACCCTAACCCAAACCCAAACTTTGAAAAGGAGTGAGCTATAGCAAATAATCTTTTAATTAGCAAAGGAAGCATCTCACCAGCCCTCCCCCACTCCTTAGGAAGGTCAGAGATGGAAGAGTAGGACAGTCTAGGACCTTCTGTCCAGTAGAGGTGGGGGGGCCCTGGAGCCTTGCCTCCTGCCCTATTCAACCTAGCACAGAAAGTGAATGAGCTCACTGGGGCAGGGTTCCTAACACCTTTGCTCTACTCCTTCCAGGCCTCTCACTGGGTGAGCCTGCCAGACTCAGCTGACATGCTGCCACCTGGGGTGGTGCCTGTTCCTGGGGAGGTTGTGCCAGCCTGTTGGCTAGGGCATATCCCATTGACAGTTCTCCAATCCCTCCTATCCCTGGAATCCCACTTCTTCATTAGCTATAGGACTCTGAAGTGCGGCTGGGGCACTGGGCAGAGTTTTCCTTCCCCGTCATGTACCTGGCCACTCAGGGAGGAGTCGAGGATGTCCTGTCCCACCTTTCCCACCTTACTGCACCCTAGAGCCACAGCGTCTGTAGGAACATCAGATGAAGGGAGCTTTCCTGATAGCTGCAGAGCTTTGCTACTCAAAGGTCAGTTGGATTATTGACTTAGAAGTGATAAGAATAATCTGCTCTATCAGTGCTTAGCAAGTAATGTATGTTCAGGGTTTATGTATTGTCACCAACACAATCATGTTCAGAAAAGTGAAAGAGACTCACATATCCTGAAAAGTCGTTTGTTGATTCTGAAAGTGGCCAAATAAAGGCTTTCCTGGCCCCAAAAGGTCCTGTATAGCCTTTGCCTGAAGCAGCATTCCACTCTCCCTTTCTTGTCCCTTGCTGCACTTGAATGGGGAACAGGAAAAGAATACATTTCACCAAGTGTTCTAGCAGGTCACATCTCATCTCTTCCTGCAAACTGGTAACGTCGAGAGAGGAAACTGAGACAGTTTAATTCATTCACATGACCTTTTCTTTCTACCTTTGACCTCGGAATTTACCCTGCCATTTTTTACTCTGTTCATCAAAACCTAGGGGTGGGGCTGGGCACCTGTGGCTCAAGTGGCTAAGGCGCCAGCCACATACACCTAAGGTGGTGGGTTTGAATCCAGGCTGGACCCGCCAAACAACAGTGACGGCTGCAACCAAAAAATAGCCGGGTGTTGTGGCGGGCGCCTGTGGTCCCAGCTACTTGGGAGGCTGAGGCAGGAGACTCGCTTGAGCCCAGGAGTTGGAGGTTGCTGTGAGCTGTGATGCCATGGCACTCTACCCAGGGGGA
>CAUYQV010136262.1:0-26613 GCA_963574575.1 Galagoides demidoff | reverse complement strand
TACAAGTGAATCTTTCTAATAGTAGAATATAATCATCTTAACACAATAACTAAGAAAATGACATAAAGGCTATGTTAACCAGTTTCATGAAAATATTTCAAATTGTATATGAAAACACCACACTGTACTCCATGATTGCATTAATGTACACAGCTATCATTTAATAATAAAAAAAGTATTTTCTACAATCTCTCAATCTTTGCTTTTGCCATTCTCCAATCTTTTCTGCCTCTTTCAGCACTGTTCATGCTGCAATTTTGATGGTTCCATCCTTACCTCTATGAAACTCTCAGCTCCTTTTGTACTTCTCATCTTCATGACCCTCAAGTATATGTGTTAACATTAGTGTGAAGGGGCAATACCTGAGCCTTGTCTAACACACTTTTCTATTTTCTTATGGCTCTCAGCAGACCGTCTCATATGCAGTAGAATTCCTTAAGACATAAGGATTTATTAATAGATATGGAGAACTCCTGTTACTTTCAGAGTATCTGGAAAGTTCTTACTTGGGGAACTTTCCCTTTCCTGACTGGTAGGAGCTGACATTCCTCTGGCCCCAACTTTCCTAACTCAGGGTTGAGCATATCCTGAGAGGCCAATAAGAGCACTTCCTAAGATGTTGAGTTGAAGCTTTTGGGCAAGGGCATTATTATTAGGACTCTGTGAACTGCTGCCCCTCTGAGACTAAAATCAGCACAGGAGAAAACACAGCCAAGGGAAGGAGAGAGAACAGTCAGTTCTCCTCCCCACTTTCTTATTTTCTTAGGTTTAAACTGGGTATCTGTTATTTTTAGTTAAATGAGACCTCACTACTATGCATACAACTCTACTGTGTAGACATTTAATGGATAGCAATATATATTTCCAGTAAGCATGATACTGTTTGTTTAGTTGCCACTTAAGATACAACACTGCTCATGTTTGGAATGGGAATTACATACTAATTCCCAAGAAAGGTTAATTTTTATGAGTCTGTAAGCCCCGAGGAATCATTTTTTATCAGATGTCTGCCTCTTGGCCCCAGTTTTTCCCGCAAGCCATCTTGCTACTATTTGACTTTAAGAAAATGAAAGTTAGTGATTTCAAATTACATTTTAATTATTTCTTTCATAATAAACCAAATTAAATTTTAAAAGCTAAGGACATTTTCTGCTCTTAAACTTAGAGCTGTAGCTTTTAATGAAATCTGCTGCAGTCTTTTTAAAATTTTAATAAATTTTCTACATCCCAGTATGCAGCCTTTCGTTTTTTGAAAAAGATTATCAATGTTTAATTTTGCTCTATTATGATGTTCTTTTTATGAGAGTCACAGAGAAACTTTTCTTCTGCATAGGTCTTTCCTGGTAATACATGTTCTAATTTCACCTCTGACAAACTCTGCTTTAAATTGTACAATTCTAGACAACTGACTATGTTTCTCCTCTGAATTGAGTCACATTCTGAATTCAGTCAAAAAATCTGACTAAAACCTATCTCTTGAAGAACCGTATTAATTTATGAGGTACTTATTTTGTAATAGAGTCTGTCCAATCCTACTCTACCCACTGAAGCCGACTTAAGTCAGTCCTCATCAATTTGACCTGCCTCTTTTTACATGAGACAAGTTTATTGAAACTATTTATTTCCCAAACTGTTTCTTCTCAACTGTGAATAGTCTAGGGTTACTTTGAACAGAGCTACCTAAAAGCATTTTTATAGCTTACTGATGACACATGCACACACACACTTAAAAAACAAATGATATTTAAGTGTATAAAATAGGTGTAAAAATATCCCAAGAAAGAACCATTATTAAGTATCATGTATCACTCCTGAGACTTTTATCTATATTTGAACACATAAACATTCTTGGAATCAAACATACATATTATTCTCTACGTAAACATTCAGGACTTCATGATTATTTCTGCAATAACAATGCAGATTTACCTCACCCCTTATATGGTAGCTTAATATTTTATTGAATGAATCTACCATAACATAATCAATCTTAGGTTATTTCTAGGTTTGTGTTACTATAAATACCACTCTAACCAATACTATATCTATCTTTACATAATTATCTGATAATTTCCTTAAAAATATAACAAATATTATTTTAAAATTCTAAGAAGTAGCATTGCTGGATCAAAAGGTAGGCAGATTTATTTTTTTTTACTTTAAAATATATGGAATATCATAAAATATTACACACCCAATGGCTTAACTGATAGTACAGGGGAAATAAATTTATTTTTACTTTTTAATAATAGCCTTCTTTTTATTCATGCTATATATCAGAAGGGAAAATGATAACTTCATTCTGCGGTAAGGAAGAAGCCAGGGTGGGCTGCCTAGGGAAGGTGACATATTGGTTGAGCTGAATTTAACCAAATGAAAAGGGGGAAGAAGCTCATTTTAGACAGAGCAAAAAGCTAGAACACAAGCATACAGACATGCAAATGTGTAGATGACCAGAAAATTATAGCTTGGTTATTAAGTTTTATGTGAAGAAGGCAGGAGTGGGAGAAATTGCATGCCAGGGATGAGATTAGAAAGGTAGGTTGGTTTGAGACTATGAATAGCCTTGAACACTAAGCAAAGGGATTTGACCTTAATTCTGTGGATTGGAAGGAATCATATCCAGTTTCCAAGCAGGAACACACATAACCCTGTGACTTACAGAATCACCTTTTGTGACAAGATAATGAATGAATGAGAGAAGAAAAAGGTTGGAGGCCAGAAGATCTAGCTGAGATGCTATTTCTATGATTTGTGTAACCGGTTCAATAATTTATGAACTGCATATTTGTAAAGTTCAAAGTAAATGTTAATTTAAAACTATTATAGCTATACCAATAAGGTTGAATTCAATAACCTTTAAGATAGCCTTTTTTTGTTGCTTAGCTCCTAGTAATTCAGATAAAATTCATGTATAATTTGAGCACAATGACGAAATCCACTAAAAAGCCGGTCATAGGCTTTGTGTTCCTAATCTTAAAAATATGAATTACAGTTGCACCTAAAGGAAAAAGACCAAACAGGGTCATATCTGCTACTCTGTAGGCAAATTTAAAATTTTAACATATATTGCCAGACAGCCCTCAAAGAAGGTTCTGAGAAATTACCATCTCACCAATAGCATACAAGAGGGCTTATTCTCTGGGACGTGGGGAGCCTGTGGCCTTCTGGATCCTTGAGTGAGGGCTTTTGACTGAATTTAAATTTTACAGAACAAATTTTTCTAATAAAGGAAGTTTGAATTTTGTTGAGAGGCCACACTCAGAGATCTGGAGGGCCACATATAGGCTTGAGGCTGTGGTTTCCCACCCCTGCATGGGAGGCCAACATTTCTCAAATGTATTTTCAAGACTACCTACCTACTCAACGATGGCTAAAGATACCCTTCATCTCTTAAGGGACACTTATTTGTGTATGTCTTTTCATGTATCTACTGGTCATTCTCACTCTCTCTCAAATGTCAAGCTATATATTTTTACCACTTTTCATTAGGGATCAGGTTTCAACTTCTTAATGGAGCTGTATAACTTTATATAAGAAGATATTAACTTTCTCTAAGTGATAGTTCATAAATGTGTTCTTGTTTTATTTTTGTGACTTCCGTGGTGGGATTTTTTTTACTGTGTAAAAGTTTATAATTTTTCATAACCGTATCATTCAAATCATTCTTTATAATTTCCAATTCCTAATAGAAAAAAAAATTCTTTAGATTATCTTCCACTACTCAGAGGTTTTGACAAACCTAGAACTCATTTTTGTGTGTGTGCATATATATATATATATAATTATGTAAATGTAATTAAATGTAAATGTATATATACTACAGTATATATTTAGAATAAAGTATGAGAATATTCATAATAAAAAATAAATTTGAAATATAATTTTCCAAACATCATTTACTGAACAGTCTTCTAATATTGCTTTACCTGAAACTGAAACAATGAATTCTAGTAGTCTGACACCATATTGATTTTTTTATTGTCCGTAAGGACATATTTTTATGCTCGGAATTCAGAAATTCTACTAAGCATGCATTTATTTATGTATCAGTTGGAAAGGTTGGCCAATATATTTTTTTAAAAAAACTTCCTTGTCCTCTTTTAAAAATCTCAGGGATGTTTTCTTCCAATAGTTTTTAAAAGATAGTCATATCAGTTAATCTGTTCTCTGATGATTTCTCTTAAGTAAAATAAATGTGACGTTGTGAAGCTTTCCTCTGTGTCAATTCTATTTCTAAGAAGTTTAGTATCAACTCTTAAGTGGAAATATTGCTAGAAAATGTTTATGTATAGAGATGACTAATGATGTCATCACTAATATTTGTAAAAATAAAAGGAAAATATCCCAATAAATATTCAATATCATTCTTCAGCCAGTAAATTAAATATGGACATGAAGATCTAAGGTTAACATAATAAAATACTTTTGTTTCAATGCTCAGAGGAAAACAAAAAGAAATACATACTTGTATGTAGTAAGATTACCACTACATCAACCAGTCAGAAACTATTCAAGGAAATATACCAAACTCTTAATGGTTATTACTGAGATGGGAGACTTTGGATGACTCTTTTTCTTCTTATTTTCTGAGTGTTTTGTTTGCTTTCAGCATGTTTTTATATATAATCAGAAAACTAACAAATATTCTTACTTTAAAGCTAATCAAAAGCACCGAATCAGCATCATTGATCCATGGGATGGTGTGGAAAGGCTCCCCCCAAGGTGAGACTTGAAGCCACCATAGATGGGTCTAGAAGGAGTGAAGATTCCATGCAAGGAAAGAGGGAATAGAATGAGGAAAGGCAACCGTGGAAACCACATAGGCATCTCACAGACCTGACCTTCAACTGCCCACAGGGCTTGTTTCTTCCCTTTTAGGGCTTTGACACTCTACAGCCCTTCACTTCTTTTCCTTTATATCTCAGGCAAAGAGAGTTTTTCTTAGGGATTTTTGGTTTCTCATGTTTTATATGGTATTAGGACTTTTGCCAAAAGAATATAAAATGTCAAGGACTAGATTATGAAAAGTTAGTTGATGCTAACGTTTTTGCTGTTTTCTTTATCAATAAGGACAAGATTATATTTGGCTTTTATTCATGTTTTGTGTATTTTATTTTCAACCATCTCCCCGTTCACAACACCCAATCTCTTAAATTTACGCAATAAGTGGTTTTCCTTCTGCTTGAAAAATTATCAGTGATATCTTTAATCAAGATAAAAACAAATTCATATTTTTATTTCATTATCTACTTGTATTAGAACTCTAATATATAATCAATTGACAATAACTCAATGTTAAACCATATAAAATACAGTAACTTGTTTCATACTCCTAATCTTCTGGAAGAACAAGGAATGAAATCACAAACTCAACTGTGCTTGGCACCTTCCTTCTCTCCATCTCTTTTCCTGCTTCTTTAGCATGCCAGCTTTATTCTTTCCATCCTTAAATATGTTCCTCCACATAAAGGTATATCCTAATAAATCTCTGACAAGATAGACAAAGAAAAAAAGACAGAAAGAAAAAGCCTCTTTCTTGACAGTTTCTTTTAGAAAAGACTCGAGGAGAAACTCTGTGATAAGCCTAGCTTGAGCCACGTGCCTATGTTTAAGTCAATTTCCACTCTCAGTGAAGTGGACATAATAGGGAGTCATCCAAAGTCTCCTGATATTATGTATAGTCTAAGTCTTGCCGTGAAGGCTATGTTGACCAGTTTGATGAAAGCATTTCAAATTCTAAGTAAAACCAGCGCATTATACCCCATGATTGCATTAATATATACACCTATGATTCAATAAAAATATATATATATATAAGTCTTGGTCTTGATCAGGGATGAACCATTTTCCTAGTAGAAGAGGGGTGCAAGAGTTCTGAGGACACAAAAAGAGCCATAGCAACATTTGTATTTTCAACAGCAAAAGGGACTTTTAGATTTTCTCGGTCTGATCCTCCTGAACATGTTTGAAAACACGCTCTCAGTTGGATTTGAGTTCAGGCGTGGAAAGCCTTGAATAAAGACCTCATTCTGTAGATCATTAAAAAAATTCTGGAAAAGCTATTGCAAAATAGCTTTTGCTATTTTGTATCAAAGTATTTTACATTTGCACTAAAGAGCTGGTGTTTGATAGATATGCAGATTTTCCTGCTATAAAACATTGACCCCAATTCTTTATGGAATACTTTATGAAGTCTGTAATTGGCCTGTCTCCCAGGTTACCAACCCAACTAAATTTGTCCCAGAGCAGTTTTGATTCAGCAGACACAAAACCACTTTAAATCTAAAGATCACACTCAAATAGCCATAATTAAAATTTTATGTTAGAAAAACACATTCCTTGGATGCATTTTGCCAAGACAGTGCTTTGTAACCTTACTGCAAAGTAGTTTAGGACCAGATTTCTGTCTCTCAAGGGAATCTGGGACTCCTCTGCTGTTTACTGTCTCAGGTTGTTTCAAGACGGCAGTAAATGTTGTAAGTAGGTCTTTGATCAAGATGATCTGTCTGCCGGGCTGTCAACATCAAGAACACATTTCTCTGGTGTAAGGCTAAACAATCAGCGATGCAGACAAAAAGCGCTCATAACAGATCACACCCTCAACTAAGTCTTACTTTTTTTCTGGCTCAGGAAAGCCTTTGAGGCTATTTCTGGCTTCTGCTCAGTGTCCAGACTGAAGAGACAGAATTAACTACGTTAGGCCAGAGCACTTGTTCCTGGGGCGTCTTTCAGAGAGAGGAATTTTTGTATCGTTTTTCCTTCATCCCAGCATATTTAGGTGCCTACATGTTTATTGGGCCATTCTGACAAATCTGTTCAAAAGGTGTGCTACTACCTAACGGACAAGTTGAGAAATGGTAGCCATTGCTTCCTAAAAAGAGAAACAGAGAACGTAAGTCCTTTCACAGGTTGTGGTTCCAAATTGCCATTTTATAAGTGAATAAGTCAATGAAATAATGAGCCTGCCAGGAAGAAAGCAATATGTGCAGGTTTTTATAAAGTAATATCACATCCATTATATAGGATCAAAAAAAAGTCCCCCTAAGTTCTGAAAGGGTGACTTGCTAGCCACCACTTCCACATAAGATGGAATAACAGTAACTGGATTTACCCTCCTGCCTGAAACAATTTAAAAAAAAAATCAACTTGGCAAAATACCCAAAGGGGGTTTTCAAGACACTGAACACCAGGCAATGAAGGAAGGACAGTGATCTCTAAAGGACAGAAAACAAATGAGGTGAGCCCTATGAGAATGTGAGCTTACTGCCTACCAGAGCTTCCAGGCCACAAAAGAGGAAGGGGAAACCCACACAGAGCCTGGATTAAGGAGATGGGGAGACCTGAAGACATACTGCAGGGGAGAGAGCCATGCAGACAGGATTTTAGGGATGTGCAGACGGTCTCTCTGGGGTATTCAGTGGAGCACCAGTCAGTAAGCATACGTGAGGGAGCTGCCTCACCCAGGCTTCTGCAAAGAATCACCCAAAAGGATTCAGGAAAGACTTCCCAGAGCTCACAAGGGGTTGGGAATAGAGCCAGTTTCCTTTGATCACACTGGCTACTCCCATGTCATGAAATGCTTTGTGCCATAGAATTGAGAAGTTTAAGCAGAGGAATATTTCATCATATGCGGTATTTAGATCAAATCCTAGCCTAAGCTAACATCAAAGATCTATTTTGTAAGTATCATCAGTCAGGAGAAATGGGGCTACTTTTATAGGCCAAGGAATTGATAATCTTCTCAGCCTAGTTTTACAGTCTGGCAGCAAAGGTAAATAGCTTAGCAAGAGAGATTAGTGGAATCATGGATTTTGATGCTCAAGCCAACCATTTTTCTTTTACTCAATATCATTTGTTTTTACCACTACGACCAATAAGTGTAGCATTTCTTCTCATTTGAGCATTAGGTCATCTGAGGGACCTAATAAGGACCTTGATAAGGGAAGACTGCTTTGTGGGCAACTGTGGCAATGTCACATTCAATGCTTTTGCATTATGTAAAGGAGACCGCACTTTTGCAGAGCACAAAGCAGGTACCAGGAGCCATTTCTCATCCTTTTACTATGTTAAACCACTAGGATTTTAGAGTCATTTACTATGTATGAAGCAGAAAGTTCTCTTAATAGACCTATGTACTCTTTATTAAATCAAGTAGGTGAAGTGTGAGGATGAGAGGGGGATTTTTATATATTATCTGGTAAAGTTAGCAAATATTCATGATTACATTTCTGTAGAATTTTTTTCTTAGAAAATGGAATGGTCATTTTATTCTTAAAACTTGGTTTAAGATTTGGAGCAGTAATTCTTATTTTATACTTTAAGTGGGGAGTGGGACCTACTACCAAGGACAAATAAGATCTGCCCTTTTTCATCATCTATCTAAAGCTCTTGAAAAATTTATGTAACCCATAGGTCTCTTATCTTTCATTTTTCAAAAGATAATTTCTCGCTTGGAATGAGGATGATTCGGAGCTCACACTGTGAGAAGTTCACCGAGACCATTTTTTATTGAATGCTGAGCACTTAGTGGTCTGAGAATAGAGACGTTTTCTCCAAGTTGAGTAGAAATGACCTTGCAAACAACTTGAGGAGTCACAGAAGAAAAAAAAAAATAAAAGGTTAGATTTTTGCTTAGATTAAGTTCTTGGATTGAATTAAACTTACTTTCATACACAGGTTGACTCCATAGCGAGCATAACAGTGGCACTGTGGGGTTTGTGGTGTTTTTATTCCCCCCTCAATTCTCCTTTCTTCTCTTAGTAAAAAATAGAAAACAAATACTATTTCAGAGTGACAGCCCAGAATTTCTATGGAAGAGGGCACAGTAATAGCTACAGTCTGGCTCAGAAAGGAGGCTGAGGTCATCAACTATATTCGTTTCACATGGAAGTTATTCTTACACTTAAATTGAAGGGAATCTACAAAACACAAAATTTATTGAAGATGATTTTATTCATGTTACATATAATTTTGAGAAAATATCAACTGCTTCTAAATATTTCTTTTTCTTTAGGGGGTATTGAGGAAGGAAAGGGTCTTTTTTAAGGGAAAGGTGATAGGACTCCATAGTCACTATTTCCTGGACATTCCACTTAAAAATAGTTGCTGGATAATTACAGTGTGTCAAGCCTGGTACTGGACATGGAGCCGTGGACAGCACACACAAAACTCGGAAAAGTCCATGCCATCATGAATGTCTTGCATACTTATGGGAGAGACAGGCGATGGAAAATTGCCTAAAATATATAATGTGTAATAGGTAATATAGGAGACTTTACATATGTATATGGGAAATTAATTACATATATAAAGCCACTACACTATAATAAAAAAAGTAAAGGAAGGGTCAGAGTGTTGTGGCAGTGATGGTAGGAAGGAAAGGAGACAGTTTAGAATTTTAGATAGATTGGCCAGGGTAGGCCTCAGTGGAAGGTTTGAGTTAAGACCTGATGAAAGTATAGGCCGTGTGAACAGCACGGGCAAGGGCTCTGAGCCCAAAGGCAGGAGCTTAACCTGGTACATCTGAGGATAAGTTGAGCAGAGTGAGACAAGTGACAGAAATTACAGATGCCGCCTGCTGAGGTCAGAACACTGTGAAAAGTGCTCTTCTCTCTCTCCTTGATACTGGGCTCCAAGACATCCAGCAGGGAACTGAAGTATTGATTGAAGATCAGGACAATAAAAGGCAGCAGTTCAACACACCAGCCACTGGGGGCGGTGTCGGGTTCCCCAGAGCCCAGACTGAAGCTCAGGGCCAGCGAGGGCCAACGGAGCAGGAGAAACCCCTGGTGAAATATGGCAAATAAGATCAAATCTATACCATCTTTCTGTAGGTTGCCTCCTCATAGGCATTCAGAAACGTGCCTCAGCGTAAATTCAGCCCACCTCCAAGAATCACAAAACCTCACAGAGGTGGAAGCAAACTTAAAGATCACCTACTCCAACATATTTATATTATGAAAACCTAGCTGAGGAAATTGATTTTGTGAGGTTAAATAATGTGTCTGAGATGACACAGCCAGTTGGGAGCAAAATCCGGTTTTCTGACTGCAATTTCAGTGCCATTTCCTCTAAGAGAGTTTACATGGCACCTCCCCCTGCGGGTGTGATCATCTTTTGATTCTGTTCTAGAAGGAGATGGTGCTTTAAAACAACATAAATGGCTATAGGTAACGTAATATTGTAGAAAGACTTTTTCTCAGCCCCAGATTTAAATCTTGGTTCTAAAGGAATGACCTTACTAACTGGGAGATGGGGATATTATCATTTCCTCCTGGGTTTGTTGAATGGATTACACGTGAAGCACTTGGCATATATAGAAATTCAGCAACCTAAACTGTTAGGAGAAGATTCTACATAGCCACTTACCAAAGGAGAAAGGTGTAATCATGCATGATTGCCCCAAACCTTAACATTCCTCATTCCAGTTTGTGGAAAATACGTACATTTCCATGATGCCTTCCAGACTCACTTTCGCATATTGTTTACTTAACCTCACAGAATGTGGGAGAATAAGGAAAAGCCAGTATTGTATTGTCAGAGCACTGGAGGGCTTTTTCCTGGACACAATCAAGCAGTGTTTTTAAAAACCATTACAAGTCAACTCTGAGTGAAAGTCACACCCATCTCACTCACGTTGTTTTAGACGGAGTGCAGGACTGGGTCTCAGAGGAGATGCAGCGAAGCTCCACAAACACCATCGGGTTTCCAAGACAACAGTATGTGAAATGACGGTGGGGACTGAAATCACAGGACTGGAGAAGCAAATGTTTTAATATGGGAATCCATTACGGACTTATGAGCTGTGAGCGCTTCCCATCTACACGCAGGACCAACACTATTACATTTCGGGGACAACGGTGTGTGAAATGATAGTCCTTGTTAAAGTAGCTGGAGGGAGGATGCAAATGCTTTAAGGTAAAAAAACTTATTAGGGACTTAGAAGCTGTAAGCTTTGCTTCCTCCAGGCACGTGGGTCGGCAGATGTCTGGAAGTTGCAGTCCTATTTCTGTCCTTGCTGTCAGAACTTTGGGGGCCACAGGCACTCACATGGACTCAGTGAAATGCAAGGGTGATTTGAGATTATTCCACAGATGCTAAGCCCTGCTTGCTCCGTAGCCACCTCTGTGAGTGAATAATTGCTTAAACAGTGCTCTGCAAAATAGCAACCTAACATGTGCTTCTCAAAGACTATCATTTGGCTGCTTTTTCAAAAAAAAATGTCTTTTCTGTGTAAGTACAGAGGTGCCTGAAATATCAACATGTGATTTTGGAGGCATCCTCTATTTAGAATACAGATCCTCTTCAAGTTAAGATGGGGTTACATCCTGATAAACCTAATATAAGTTGGAAATGTACTAAGTTGAAAATGGATTTAATAATACACTGAACCTACTGAGCCTCATAGCGTAGACTGCCTACATTGAACATGTCCAGAACACTTCCATCAGCCAGCCGACAGCTGGGCTGAATCGTCTGGCAGTACAGTACCCTGTGGAGTGTCAGTGGTTTACCCTCCTACGGACAGGACCGGGTTGGAGCTCAGCTCTCTGGGAGAGAGCATCCTGGGAGAGGACCATGCTGTGTATCACCAGCCCAGGAAAAGATCCAAACTCAAAATTTGAAGTATACTTTCTACTGAATGGGTCTGACCCTTACATCACTGTAAAGTCGAAAAGATCATAAGTCAGGGCGGCGCCTGTGGCTCAAGGAGTAGGGCATGGCCCCATATATGGGAGGTGGCCACTTTCAACACAATGTGAATTCACTTCACAGTGTGTGTTCCTGGACCACTAGAAGAACGAACTTACAGCAATTAACCTGCTTTTCAAAGAATTTCTTATCACTTCAGACTATAGAGAATGTTTTGAGATAGACCTTAAACATAAGCAGAATATGGATGAACAGGAAAAAAATGAGAGAGTAACTGCCCCAGAAAGTGATTCTGTTCCTAGAATCAAGTTTCCACTTTTATTTGGAAGATGTTTTATTTAAGATCTCTTTTCATTTCAAAGATAATTAAAATTGAAAATTATATCATTTCTAAAGCTTTTCCTGGAAAAGAACAGACAGGAGTCCTTGGAAGATGTGTCTTACTAGATCAAAACTTATTTTCTTCACTTTAAACGGCTGAGTATAAAGACTGCTTGTACAGGATAGAAGGCAAGATCAAAGTTATGCCCCACTTTGACTCACATGTTAAGGCTTTTTGCATTCTCAGAAGATGAGAATGTTTCATTTTTCTGACTTGGAGGGCCTAGATCCAAGTTAGAAACCACTTGTGTTCAGTATAACATTCTATCTCAGGCTGATCAAACGAAAGCTTGAATTTTGACCAAAATTTAATTCTATTGTTATGACAAAAGGTTCCTAGAGATTTATGGACAGAAAGTGGATTATTTGCTTTATTATCATAAACTGCTAAGTGCATCAGGGATCCTGTGGTGTCCTCAACATTGTGGAGGGATATGACATGATCTCTACCTTCAACAATCTCCTTGAATAAATAGAAATTGAGTGTATGAAATGAATAATAAAAGAAAGTATAACTAAGTGCTAAACTTGAATACTAACATGAGCTACCCGAAGCAATTCTCTAGCTGTCAGTGGAGTCTGGGTAGGGGAGAAAAAATGCTGAGAAGGAATCAGAGAAGCCTCCTGATGGACCTGAGTTCTCAGGAAGGCTTTCCAAGTTGGGTGGGATTTAGGAAGAGTAGAAAACACAGGGCATCCCTCAGTCCAAAATAATTCTACTGTTATGACAATAGGTTCCTGTGTCAACTAGAGATTTATGGACAGAAAGTGGATTATTTGCCTTATTGTCATAAAATTGACAACCATAACAATTTGACTAAATTTACTGGTGCACAAGAGTGGCAGGGCCCTGATAGCAAGGAGATAGCACGTGATGTGATGTATAGGGTTTGGGGAAGTCACACACTTTAATTTTACTGAACTGGAATGCTGGGAACCAAGAAAGTAGTATCTGGAATCCTTTCCAGGGTCCACTCCCCTCTCAACCACAGAGGAGGGGAGTAGACTGTGTGTGAGAAGATGAGGGTTGGGAACTACTGCAAATGTGTGTGCCTGGGCTAAAGGCAGGCAGATGAAAATTAAATAAATCAGTCATTTTATGGATAAAAAAGCTGAGGGCTCCTTGTGAAAGGGCAATGTTTCTAACTCCTCTGGGCGGTGCTTCCCCTTCCCCTGGATTTCCACATATTCAGTATTAACAGAGGCATCGTTGTGACGCCTCCCACTGTCACCCTGCTTTTGTGTCTCCAGATGTCAGCCCCACCCACCCACCCCTCCAACTTACAACAACACTAAATCATGACACTTTGTTCTCTGAATTGGCCCTGAGCTTTCTCTCTTCCCCTTATTCCTTTCCTTCCCTCTGTCTCAACTGTTCTTCCCCTCAAAGTCCTGGCTTTTTATGACACCCCTTTCAGTTATGAGCGGCAGAAACCTAACCTCAGGGAGCTTAACTAAAGCACAGGGATTGCTCGGCTCACGATGCTGAAGTCCAGAGCTTGACTTGGCTCTGAGGCCTGAAATGACTCTGCTCATTATCTCTCAGACTCTATGGTTTTGTGTTCAGATCTTCATTTCCCTGTGGATTGGCCTCATTCTGCCCTTTGCTGGTCATTTCTCCTTGCCAGAAGTCCCAAACAGAGTGGGCAAGGAATCTGAGGGAATTTACCAAAAGAAGTTATAAAGGAATATTTAGCCCCTATAATCAACCACCACCAGCCACATCAGCTCTGTTATTCTGCTCCTTTCTGGAAATCAAAGCAACTTAGCAGAAGAGACTTTATCAGGAATCTCAGGTTCAAGTTACAGCTCTACTATTCGCTTGTTATGTCAACTTGCACTAGTTAACCACTAGGAACCTCAGTTTCTTCATCTGCTAAATAGAGATGCCAGTAGCTTCTTCTCCTCTCCCACACCAAATCTGCTGTGGAAATTAAATGAAACAATAAATGCAATATGCCCAATTCGGTGCTTGGAATATAGGAAATGCTCATTAATACAATTGCTGCTGTTATGATGATGAAGGTGAAGATTACTCCTATACTATCTGTATTAATACTGCTGTTACTACTCTTTCTCCCACCTCCTTCCTGTGTCTTATGCTCCAAGCCAAAAAAATTATCTTTTTCCTTTACTTTAACATGGGCAAACTTTAGCACTTATAATTCTCTTTTACTACAGTTTTTATTGTATATGCGACAGGACTAAATATTTATTTGCGAAGGTGCTCGACCTTCTTTCTGTCCCTCTTCCTGTTAAATAGGATTTCTTCTTTGTCTACTCCCTTCTGCTAGTCTGGTCCCTTGAATTTTGAAATTGGAAATCAGGAGATAGGGTGTGGGAGGGAAAGAAAAGAATGAAAACAGATGAGAGAGGGCATAGGAGGAGAAAAGATGGAGCCAGGGAACCTGAATTTGAGAAGGGTGTGACAGGTGTTTGGTAAGGGGAAAGTTCCCAGGCAGCTGGCCTACATCTTTTTCAAGATGCACAGTCTACATGAACGAAATGTGTTTGTACTCCTATTTTATAATATCTACCTGCCTGTCTACCTACCTGCGTACCTACATACCTACCCCTCAAACCATGAACTCCTACCTGAAAATAGGAAGTAGGCACATCTCTTTGGCTGTTGCAAAATATATGTATTGATTTTGAACAGACAAGTGCAAGAAAGCCTGGATAGAACTAGAGTTTTTAAAAATCACATCTCTTAACTATATTATTTATATTTATTAAGGTCAATGTTTAGGAACAAATCAAGGAATTAAAAGTAATGATCTGTCACCATCTTCCTTGAGCTGGCAGCTAGATGCCAGGCATTTCCAGGGACTGGGGAGTAAAGCTGTGGTTATCTGATAGGACAAAGAGCTTTGCTGCCTCTGACATGCTGCAGTACAGCACGTGCTCATGTGTAAGCAGCTTGTCACCATGCGGGCTAGAATAACATCTAATAAGTCAAAACTCCTGTGAATTTGCTGATAACCAAAACAATTTTAAGATACATATGACATACATTACTCATGACTGAGTCTTCAAACTACAGAGAAATCAGGGGAGTTAACAAACCTTTTGAGACAAATGCCAATCCTTTCCCAGTCAGAGGATCCAACTGACTATTTTTCAGTGGACAGAGGATGCTTTGATGCCTTAAAGCTAACAGGGAAGAAATATTTATATAATATTCCTGCGGACTTTCTAAATATGCCTTCCTAATTCCATTTCCAAAAGCACTTCCCTTCTAATACTTTCTCTCCAAGAAATACACATACACATACATACTTGTTAGAGCTACTTGTTAGATATCAAGTTGTATCTCAAGATGTGAACAGCCAGGAGTAGAGTTCTCACCTTTATTCTATGGGCTTCAGAGGACATTTCATTAATATCACTATAGAGACACTTACCTGTCCACAAAAGTTGGCTAGGAAGTAGAAATGGAGACCACAAAGTCTTTAGCAGGCAATATGGATCGATTGTCCAGAGAAGCATTGATTTTTTTTTTTCTCCTGCCTTTAGCTACAACCTCAATGAGCCTGGTAAGCAGGCGCCTTTGGGGGATGATCTGTTTAGATTACCACCAGAGTGGAAGCTAAGACGGGTACTCTTCTGAATGCAATTTTTCATCAACAATAGAAGACTAGAAAGCTTTGGACTTCTTGGAAATGCCAGAATTCCTCTTCCTGATGTGTGCACATGTACATTTAGCTATCAACTAAAGTGCTGATGGAGCTCAAGTTAACGTATAGGATATGCGTTATTGAAACAATAAAAATAATAGGAAATTCTTAGCTTTACAGAAAAGTAATATTGGAGAACCTCAGTTTGTGTTGTTGCATTTTTACAAATAAAGAAGTTAAGATTTGGATCAGAAAGGGTAAGCCACTGGCCTATAAATGCACAGGTAAATAATGGCTTAGCAGTGTGAAAATCTGAGACCACGTGGGGACAGAAGACAGGGATTACTCAAGACTAAGGGGGTTAAATGAACAGCCTTAGACTCTAAAACCATAGCTGATCCTTTACATCAGCCCCAAAGTTTTGGATTCCAATTCTCAAATCAGAATTTTATACTTTCCTATTGCTGTAAATATTTAATTTCATCTTGTTTAAGTTAATAATCAGTTTATCTCTTTTGCAGGTAATGCATTACTATCTACTTTTTTAGTTTTGAGACTTCATTTAAAACTTCCATACTTGCACCAGAAGCATCTATTCTTTCGTGGATAGAAGCATATTTCTAGACAGCCGTTCAAGCAGCATAAGGCCCATGACTTCATTTCAAGCACTAGTGTTGACGCTAGAAGTGATTTTTCCACTTTTTCAAACTGTGAGATTCTTGAGAACAGTGGTATCTCCAAGACTCGGTACCGGGCTATGCAGAGACGTGTGTAATAAATGAATGACAACAGAGTGAAACATCCAAGAGAGTGATCATCTGCTCTCCTTCTGTGAAAACGAGGTGGAGATAGCAGAGATTTCACGCCCTAACAGGAACAGCGAATCCCTAACCTACTTTCTCCCCATGTTTTATGTAAATTGCAAATTCACACATTGCCAGCTCTTAACAATGAGCCTCTCTTGCACTCAGAGAAGCAACTTTAGATAGTGGGAGTTGCCAGAACTGCAGTCAGGTCATAGTTGTCCCTGCCTTCCTCATTCAGATCGCCCAGTGACATTTATTAATCTGTGTCTCTCTCAGATTACACTTTTACAAAGACAGAGGAGAAAGAAAAGAGAAAAGTTAAAAATGATACCTACAAAAAAAAATAAAGATATCTCATATTAGCATTTAATGCCTATACCATTTATTTGAAATTCCAGTTCAGATTCTTTAGTGTAAACACTCTATCTTGTATTTTCAACCTTCAGCATATGGATCAACACTGTTCAATAGGATTTTCTATAGTAATGGAAATATTCTATACCTGTGCCATGCAGTATAGTAGCTACTAACCACATGTAGCTATTTGAATACTTGAAATATGACTATTGTGAATGAAAAACTGATTTTTACATTTTATTTAATTTTTACTAGTTTAAGTTTAAATATCCACATTGGCTAATGGCTACCATGTTGGACAGTGTAGATCTAGACTAATATTTTGTACACAAAACTCTCTCAATAAATTATCAACAATAATGAGAGAAATTCATTCCCATTTTTAGAGTTAAATACATCATTCATTTTTATTTTTTTTGCATGGCATTTACTATGATGTTCATTAAAAAAGAACAGTGAACATCTTACTTAAATGAATAAGTGAACTGTTACTCATATGTCTGTTTTCTTTACTCACCACTGAAAAGAATAAAACAAACAAGAAACATGACTAGATTTTTTTTAAGAGAAATTGCTTAATATTTAATGATAGTATTTATTATGTCTTTTGAAAATAATTGTAAAATATTGCTTGCATATCATACATAAAACAGAACCTTGTAAAACAAACTAAGTTATGAGTTACAGTATTATTACATGTTATGTCAAGGCATTTCATTTGCATGTTATAATTAATTGCTGTTTTATGCCAACAACAATTGGGCCTGCAGGTCTTATTAGATAAGAGGAATTCTCTTATAATGTAAAGCAAAATAATAAGTAAATTTAATGAAAATCACAAATTTTCATTAATGTTATTAAAGTTAATTATAAAATTAATTAGACTCATTTTTAACTCTGATAGGAAAAATATACATGCATTTGGGTTGACATAAATTCTGAATGGTAGAGTAGGTAGTAAATAATTTGTAAAGTTTCTTCTTTTGAATATTTTAGTAAATATAAAGTTTTAAAAAGTTAATTTGATAACATGTCCTCAATACACATATAATTATATCATTTCCCTTAGTTTTTAATTTTCTGGTTCTTTCTTTAGTATTATATTTTATAAATTACGCCACACAAATGATAAATGAAAAGAAATCCAAACTTGACTGAAAAATTATCTTTTTACGTGCCTTCTACCTAGCTTCTATAGTCAACAAAAAGTCCTTTTTGATAAATATTATCTATAAAAACTAATACAACTTTTCATTAGTAAATTTTAGTCTCAAACATTATCTTTAAATGTAAATCAAATTATATCTGGAGAAAAATGGAAAAATCATTTTTCTCCATCTCTGGTGTTTTCTTCATAGGAAGAGAAGTTGGTCAAATTGCATGAATTTTCTGGGGTTACTTCTTTACCTGAAGGAATAATTAGGTTACTTGGAGAGGAAAACAAAGTGTGTGTTCTTCTCACCTCTTCTTTTCCTTTTCAGTTGCCTGACTGCAGGGTGGTCTCTCATCCATGGACTGAGAGACCCCTCTGTAGTATTTTTCCCTTGTCCAGCATTTTCTGAAGGTCAGTGGATAGGTCCACTTGTGTAAGGCATTGTGTAATATATTAGTTTTGTGTTGTTTGTGTAACAAGTTACCACACGCAATAGCTAAAAATTTAAAAAAAAAAATTTTCTTGGTTTCAGATGTTTGGATTGGCTGGGCTGATTTGTCTGCTCCAGACTTTCCAAGGCCACAATCACAGTGTTGGACTATTATCTGGGATGAATTCACTTCTAAACTCTTTAAATCATTTACAGAATCCAATATCTTGCAGTTTCCAAACTGAGGTCTGAGGTTTTTTGCTGGCTGTCAGTCAAAAACAGTTTTTACTTCTAGAGTTTGCCCGTATTTCTTCTTGTTTGTTCCATGTGGCTGCCTTATCAGTAGGCCAGTTCTCTTTTACACTTCTAATATATTCAAGTATTTTATCTCATACGCCAGTTGGAGAAAATTCTCTGCTTTTATGAAAATTCTCTGCTCATATGATTAGAATGGGCCTACATGAGCAATTCATAATAACCTCTTTATTTTAAGATATGTAACCTAATGCAGTATATTCAGGGTTCTAGGAATTTGGCTGAGGATATCTTGGTGGGGGGGGGGCGGCGATTTTCAGCTTAGCACAAGTTTTATTAGTCCCTCTCAGCCAACACACATAAAGCTCAATTCTCTTAAACTGTACTAAGAATCAATTGAGGTCATATTTTGGTCTTCACATTAATGCTTTCATTTTCTCAGTTTGTTGAGAAGTTAGGAAAGAAAGAGGACTGGGAGCATGCACCAAGGTTTTAGGATTTTCATTTAAATTTTATTATAAAACTTTAGAAAAAAATTTTTTTTCTACAAAATGGTTATCAGGTGATACAACAGAAAATGGCTTACTTCAATCACTGTAAAAGATATTTGAGAGCTTTGAAAAGACCAGTGATTTAAGGAAATTTAAATATTGTCTCAATGCTTTTTTTTGCAATTCCATTTCCTGAGATATAAGCCAGAGAAAAAAGAGAAAACTTTTTACTGATAGATATGGGTGATCAATTTACAAGTACTTACTATTTATAAATTGTATATCAGAAATGCTTTGGGAGGAAACACTTCAGGAATATAATGATATGGATGAAAATTTTCTTTTCTGAGTAAGATTCTTTGTATGTTTACTTCATGTATATTTTATTAATGTCATCTCCCTTTTATCTCTAAATATTCCCTTCTCTTATTGAGAAGGATAAATCTCAGAGAAAATCAATATCATAGATAATTTTATTACATTAGAACATGTAATACTAAAGTGTTTAAGGGTAACAGGCATTAGAAAATTATTTGAGGTATCTTTCTTTCCTTTCCTTATGGTTATTTCATTACGCTGATTTTCTTCATTTCTTAAAATGTATAGCTTAATCAGGAGATATAATTAAAGAGAATTTACTTTAACAACACATAGTAAAATTTAGCAAGAAGGTGGATCTGATTCTAGACATGAAAGTGCCCTAAGTGTGTGTGTATAATATATATTTCTTTATGAAATATGTCTACCACCTGAAAGTAAGACATACTGATATTACACTTCCCATTAAAGAAGAAATAATTCTGTTCCTAGTATGCTCCAGAAAAGGTACACATTCACGATTGTACAAAGGCACAAATCTATTTTGATAAAACAGACATTAGAGAATGCACTTGCTTTTTCAAATTCAGACAGGCATTATAATTATTTGAATAACCAACAGGTACAGAAATAGTTAAACTAACAGAGATATAATAAATTCTATGAACAGAGCTGGGGTCAAATACACATTATACACATTCTGTGCACAAATATTCTCTACAGATCACTTGTCTTTCATGAATGAGTAAACAGTGAGACAAATAGATCTTTCAAACAAAAGGTGAAGAACAGGAGAAGAAAACAGTGAGAAAGGAAACATCAACCTAATGAATATTCAGAAAAATAGCTCTTGACAGTTATTAGTCAAAAGCCGAAACTTACAGAAGACAAGTTTAACATTTCTCAAATGACCACATACGTTATCAGATCAAGTGGAATACATTTGAAATTGAAAAAGTGTGGTATTAATAATTATACAAGGACAACACCACCCAGAAATTAGGAGTTATTGAGAAAATTGAAGTGTATAGTCATCCTAGCATAGAATTTAAGACAGCCAATATTATGTAACATCATTGGAAAAAATGATAGAGCAAAAAAGGAGAAAACAGACAAAAAAACCCTGGATTTTTTTTTAAAAGGGTGGAGAAAGATAAGAAAGAATTACTGAAAAAAAAGTTAATGGTAAATGTAGAACTGAATTCTCCACAGGATAGGTTAAAAGCAAACGTGAAATTGATAAAAACTGAATCAGTGTTCTGGAATAAAGTCCTGAATACCACTCTCAGAATGGAGACCAAAGGGAGCAAGCCGTGAACACGACTGTATGTTATCTGAGAAATACGGAGAAATGGTAATGAAGATTAGACTTTAGAATTGCAGGCATTCATGGAGAAGAACCAGGAATGATTCAGATATAATGTTAATCAAAAATGCTTAAGGGAAACTTTCCTTCAAAAGGAAACAGATCTGAGTATGGAACATGAAAGGGGTCTCTCCAGGGGAAAGGGAGGGACATAAGTCAAGAAGAATTTCAGAGCCATTTGAATTCTATCTCTATCTGATTATTAGATAAATGGAAAAGCATATGATTTAAGATGGAATTTTAAAATTAAAACATACACCAAATTAAAAATATAAAATAAATTTATCTAAGAAGTAAAAATATTAACCTGGCCTCCAACTTCTCAGCAACACTGATAAATAGATAAGAATGAAGAATAAACTTGAAGGAACAAATTTCTATTCAGACATTAATGAAAAGATCCTTTATTATTTAAAGACTTAGAAAATATACTTTTGCATGGTTGTCTTAAAAATGTTACTTCAATTTATGATCTCAGACTCTCTTTTAATAAATCAAAGATCATAGCTTAGAAAAATACCAGTTCCATGTCTCTTATCTGTGAAAGACTCTGGCAGAAGCAAAGAAGAATACGATGAAATTGTTTTCATGCAATTTGATATTCTATTAAGAACAAGTAATATGTAATCAATTAAGGAGAAAAACAGCCCTCTGATACAGATACAAGTAGCACAATTGTGTGACTTGAAAAGATCCAGTCTTTAATGTCCACTATGGGGATTAGGAAAGTGAGTTAGTGACATTTATAAATTCACTTTAAATTCACTTTTAAAGTGAATTTTTAAATTCACTTTAAAAAGAAATTTGCAAGCTTAAAAAGTTGAGGAGATTATTCTAAAGAATGTAGGAGGATAACCGGTGAAAAGTTCTGAAATGCTCAGGAAAAGCACTAAAATTTAAAATATACAAAAGAGTAAATATACAAAATAGTAAAATATACAAAAGAGTAAAAGAATTTAAACTCGTGTTATGGAGACATTGAATGCCAACTTTTTTTCTGTACCCAATGCAGAACCATTAAGAAACCACTGAAGTGGAGTTACATGTTTTACTCATGTCTTTGGAAAGTAAATCAGATGAAAATGTTGATATATTTGAGAATTTAGCTTTTAGAATACTGGGAGATGAGTTAGTAAGTTGTAGATTTCTTTAGAAGAGGTTGTAAGAACTTGAATTCAAGTATTTCTAGTTGAAATGATAAGGGGAGAATGTATTGGATAAAGGATGTGAACTGTGGTCCCCAACTCCGCAGGCTGTAGCCCAGTATAGGTGTGTGGTCCAGGCCACATAGCAGGTGAGTGGCAGGTGAGAGAGTGAAGCTTCATCTATATTTAGAGCTGATCCCCACCAGCATCTCTGCTGAGCTCTGCCTCCTGTTACATCATTGGTGGTGTTAGAGTCTCATAAGAGCACGAACCCTACTGTAAACCATGCATAAGAGGGCTTAGGTTACATGCTCCTTATGATAATCTAATGCCCCCCCCACTCCTCCAGATCTCTATTTGTGGAAAAGATTGTCTTCCATGAAACCAGTCCCTGCTGTCAAAAAGGCAGGAACCACAGGATATAGAGGCAGATTGACAAGAGTTGGTGAGTGGTTGTGGGCCTGTGGGAGATGAATGACTATGACACTTATCATTAAAATATGTTATCAGTCAGTGAGATAAAAGCTTTTACTTACACAGAATTCAGAGAACTTTATGACTATCATCTCAACTAATTTTCACAGGAGGGATGATAAAGTTGATAGGAATTGAACCTGTGGAATTTGATTCCAGAGTGTGTATCTTCACCGCACTGCTCAACAGATTTTCACTTGAAAGAATTTTAAATGACCAAACTAATTTCATATCAAAGCAGTATCCAGAGGGTACGTGAATTGGGGATACATCAGAACTCATTAGCGATCTTAGAGTTCACAGTATAATGTGGGAGGAATTAATATGGACATGGTGCTTTGAATTACACAAACAATGTTCTCCAACAGACTTTAGGCAGAGAGTGGGTGTAGAATTGGAATTATGTAAATCTCTTCCTTTCAGAATCTTCTTAAAGATGGACTACTCAGAGTGTTATTTGAATTGTTTTTTCTCTGTAAAATTGTATTTTTAGGAAGGAATGGATAATAAATGGTATGTAGAGAAAACTTTCCTTGTAAAATGAATAATTTAGGGTCTTACTAATGAAGATTTCATCAAAGATATGTGAAGAAAGTACTTAGACTTTACACATAAACAATATGCTTCTTACCTTCCTGTCAACTTCAACGCAGTCATGATAGTGGATAGAATATAATTTTTCTCCTGCAGAAAAATGCCAAAATGACCGCATCATATATATATAAAGTATGTGTATGTATGTATGCCTACCTATGTGTTTATTATCATATATGCTTTTATTATGGCTAACTTATGATTTAGAAAATTATGCTCATTAAGTTCCTTTTTATATTAATATTCACTGAAAGATATTTCTTATTATTTGCACTACTAATCACCATGCAGTGACGTGGAGGTAATAGAGAAAGGAGAGGAAAAGTGATGCAGGTTCTTGGTCACTGACGGGTGGCTGTAGTTTGAAACCCAAGCCTGGAGACTTTGAGCTCTTCTGATAGAGGTGCCTGGGATTGGGGAAAAGAGAAAGGGAGCAGCTATCATAATTCTTTTCTGTTTTCCCCTTTACAATACTCCCTAGTTTTTAATCCACCCTCCAGGGTTGTTTCATTTAAATATATAATACCAATACAGTTGATGCTTAAATTAAAAGAAAGACTGAATTTTTTAATTTTTTTGTAGAGACAGAGTCTCACTTTATCGCCCTTGGTAGAGTGCCATGACGTCACAGCTCATAGCAACCTCCAACTCCTGGGCGTAGGTGATTCTCCTGCCTCAGCCTCCCGAGTTGCTGGGACCACCGCGCCTGCCACAACGCCTGGCTATTTTTTGTTGCGGTTTGGCCAAGGGTGGGTTTGAACCCACCACCCTCAGTATATGGGGCTGGTGCCTTACCTACTGAGCCACAGGTGCTACCCTGAAAGATTGAATTTTTAAATAATAATTATAATGCGCTGTATGCACAGATGTTTTCTCCATTTTACTCAGTTTTTCAGAGATTCTAAGTGCTGAGAATATGTCATGCAGAAGATAGAATAGGAATGTTTACTTAAAAAGTAGTACAGTTTAAAGCTTCTCAAAAATTTTCCATTGTTGATAAAATACATAACATTTTCATAGTAAAAAGCACAAGATCAATATTAAAGTAAAGAAATAAATACTACTTGAATCTTAAATGAAGAAAAATGTGTCCTGATTAGATGTTATGACAACATCTTATCTTGGTGGAGGTGTCACTAGATCAGAAGCTGCAAGAAAGTGTAGAACTCTCATCATTTATACCAACTGATAAAATGAGTCCAGAAATAGTATGGGTTTCACTACGAGCTTTTAAAAAATGCACATCCCTGGATGGGGTCCACCTAACAGAATTTAGAGCTCCATAAGCACATTTATACGTAGTCATGATAGAGAGCTGCTTCACCAAGGCAGGGCTTCCCAAAGTTTAATTTTCAGACACATCACCCAACAACGTTGTAAAAATGCAGATTCTGACTTAGCAGGCCTGAGGTCTGGCCAGCTGAACTGACAAGCCTTCAGGAGACATTCAGGCTACTGGTGCACAAAACACACCCTGAGTAAAAGTGAACTGTGTCATCTCTAATGGTGAATTAGATTAGGTGTTGACAGATGTTACAAGTAAAGTAAAATAGAAAGATTAACATTAGGAACTACCCATTGCACTGAGGTAGGGATTAAGAACAGCAATTCAGTTAGAAGCTGCTCAAAATAATATCTAATATTTGTATCATAGTTGGAGCATATACTCTTTTCTAGGGGTCAAAGAAAGGATACGCTATAGGAGAAGGAAGTAATAATGCTACCTTTGTAATTACTAAGTTTGCAAAAATAACAAGTGCCTAGTTTTAAGATTTATTTTGCAAAGTATATACAACGGAACTTGAAAAATTTAGTAGCTTTTTTGTATCATTAATTTTTGAAGGCTAGGAAAGTCCATTTTAATGTTATACATTTAAGACAGAAACAAATATTAAAGAAATTAACATTTAGCAGTGGGAAAATATTGACTTGGTAGCAGGGAGTCTGTTATCCTTGCTGTTACCCTGAACATTTCAATTTCAGAAAGTTGCATGACTTTCGAATCTCCTCCATGTACAACATTCTGCCTGACATAAGGATTTATTTCTGGCTTTCCATCACTTTCTAATTAATAGCACCACTGTGTGCTACATGATGTGAGAATTGAAAATCTCTAAACAGTACCACAGGAACTCCACATTGCACTTCAACTTGAAAAAACACCTGATCAGTTACCCAGCTGTTTCCTCCAGATGTTGTCTGTAAACTCAAAGGTCATTGTTTCACTAAAACTAAGATTAATTTGGCTTAAATGTATCTTACTCACTACCAAAGAGCATAACTATTAAACTCAAGTTTTTGAATAGCCAGAAGTCTACATAATCAAAACTTGAAGAACTTATCAAATATATGTTTCTTAAAGCACCTTCTTCCACTTCTATAAGTCTAAATGCAGATGATAAATTTATGTTTTATAAATACTATGAGTGATATATCCTTTTCTTTAAGAAAAAACATTGTCTTCCCTCTGAATGAACTCTCTTAAAGGAACATATCATTATTAGTAAGAATAATTTAGTGTAAGATGCAAAACTCAGCAAATGATGACTGCTTTTGAAAAGGAAAATAAAATAGAATATCAGTATAAACCTTCCTAGATCTGTCTTGGAAGCAAAATATTAAGACATTACCTAAAGGATACAGTTTATATTTGTGTATGTGTGTATGTGAGCTTTACTATATAACATTTCCATAAAGTAACATGATTTTATTAGAATAAGAGATCATGCTATAACAAGGTACTAATAGAGTCGTAGAAATTAACATTAGCCCTTCATTAATGGGGTTATGGTATTTATTTACAAATATAACTTCTTCTTCTTCTTCTTTTTTTTTTTGAGACAGCATATTAACTCTTGGTAGAGTGCCGTGAAGTCACAACTCACAGCAACCTCCAACTCCTTGGGCTTAGGCGATTCTCTTGCCTCAGCCTCCCAAAGAGCTTGGACTATAGGTGCCAGCTACATGCCTGGCTATTTTTTTGTTGCAGTTAGACCAGGGCTGGATTTGAATCCATCACCCTTGGTATATGGGGCTGGTGCCCTACTCACTGAGCCACGGGCGCCACTTCCAAATATAACTTTTTATAGTAAAATCAGAATGAAAGCAGCTCTGCAATGATTCTACCTTTGAATATCAATCTAAATATTCCTAAGAGGTTATAAGTTTTATACAGATTCAAGATTGTAAAACGAAATCTAAACCTATGCTACTACTATCTTTCCATCTCTGGGAATAATACTTTCATTAATTAAATTTTTTACCTAATTGCTCATCAAATTAAAATAAAATCAAGATCTTAAGGAAGACTACAACAATAGCATATATTATTATTATTTTTATTATTATTTGTTTAACAATAGCATATATTAAGTGAACCTTGATTAAGTTTTCTTGCTTATATGGCATTGAGCACATAGTGTTATGTGGCCTTCTTTTTTTTTTTTTTTTGAGATGGAGCCTCAAGCTATCCCCCTGGGTAGAGTGCCATGGCATCACAGCTCATAGCAACCTCCAACTCCTGGGCTCAAGCGAGTCTCCTGCCTCTGCCTCCCAAGTAGCTGGGACCACA